>JAUEJL010000006.1:87385-100143 GCA_032274825.1 Drosophyllum lusitanicum | reverse complement strand
TATTTTTTTATTATAATTTAACCCCCCCCCCCCCCTTAAAGGATCAAAATGTTAAACCAGTTGCATATTTTCGTGTTCTCGAACTAGAAAGAAAATCATTTTTAGTTTACATTTTCGAGCTAAAAAGAATTATTTGGTTTAATCATCAAAGTTTCGGAGCTAAAAAGAATTTTTTGAGCATTAAATCATAACAAATTTAAACTTTATGGTAAAACCGTTTAAAATAAAACTTTGATGATTAAATCAAAAATAAACCAAAACTTTAATAATTAAACCATTATTCACCCTTTTATTAATATACATTTTCTTCTGTATTTAAAAAAGGACTAAGAACTCAACATAAATACTTAAAGCACTATACCCGCCAAACCATCAAACTTGAAAGATAATTTGTACATAACAACTTTACGACGCATAATAAATTGTTGTTGTTTTAACTATCATACTCTTAAATACGTAGAAGATCGTATGATTATAAAGACATAAAAGTCATAAACTCATAATCATCGTTATATATAATAAAATTATTGTGTACAAATCATCTCCATTATACCTTTTGCCAAACCGGGTCATATCCCAAACATTCACAACTTTTAAGGTTGGCTTTGTGTAGAAGTACATATTTGAGGGGGTTTAGCGCAATTAAAGAGCACCCCAGTTTGGACAATACATGTAGCTTGTATTTTGGCTCGTGGTTGGCATGCGAAGGGTAAAATCAAGTCTAACACACACCACATAAAAAGCCATATATAATCCTCCCCCGACTCTTGTAGGTTTTCTTGAAGCATCTTCTTGATTATCGATCGAATCCATGGCTTCTCTCATCACAAACGGAGTTTTTTCAAGCTTTTCTTCACAACCAATTTCAGAAACCCCCAAAATCTTGAAAGGTTCATCATCAAAATGCGATTTTTCTTGTAAATCATCGAAGTCGAAGCTCCACAATTCCAGGTTCTTGAAGCTGAGAGTTGATGCAAAAACAGACACACTCACTGAAGGTAATACTTCAAATTTGTCATCGGTTGATGATGACCCACTTCAGAAATTTCTTAAAAGAGATTATAAATGGGGATTTAATCAAGAAATTGATTCTTTCACGATCCCAAAAGGGCTTTCTGAAGAAACAATTAGGCTGATTTCTTCAAGGAAAAACGAACCTGATTGGATGCTTGAGTTTAGGTTGAATTCTTATCATAAATTCTGTCAGATGACTGAACCAAAATGGTCTGATAATGATTACCCCAAAATGGATTTTCAAAATATTTGTTATTATTCTGAACCTAAGAAGAAACCGACTTTAAATAGTCTTGATGAAGCTGATCCTGAACTTATCAAGTATTTTGATAAGCTGGGTATTCCTTTAAATGAAAAGAAACGTTTGGCTAATGTTGCTGTGGATGCTGTTCTTGATAGTGTTTCTATTGCAACAACTCACAGAAAAACATTAGAGAAATCAGGAGTGATCTTTTGTTCGATTTCGGAGGCAATTAGGGAATACCCGGATTTAGTTAAGAAATATTTAGGCAAAGTTGTTTCAACTGATGATAACTTCTATGCTGCTTTGAATTCTGCTGTATTTAGTGATGGATCTTTTGTGTATATACCTAAAGACACCAAATGCCCAATGCAAATTTCAACCTATTTTAGAATAAACGCGATGGAAACGGGTCAATTTGAACGAACCCTGATAGTAGCAGAGGATAGAAGTTTTGTTGAATATTTAGAGGGGTGTACCGCCCCTTCTTATGACACGAATCAACTTCATGCTGCTGTGGTTGAACTCTATTGTGCCGAGGAGGCTGAGATTAAGTACTCGACTGTACAAAACTGGTATGCTGGGGATGAAAATGGGCGGGGCGGGATTTATAATTTTGTGACAAAACGTGGTCTTTGTGCGGGTCGAAAATCCAAGATTTCTTGGACCCAGGTGGAGACGGGGTCTGCTATTACGTGGAAATATCCGAGTGTTGTGTTGGAGGGTGATTACTCTGTGGGTGAGTTTTATTCGGTTGCATTAACTAATAATTATCAACAGGCGGATACAGGTACAAAGATGCTTCACAGGGGTAAGAACACAAAAAGCAGGATTATTTCCAAGGGGATTTCGGCTGGAAATTCAAGAAATTGTTATCGGGGGCTTGTTCAGGTTCAGTCACGAGCTGATAATGCAAAGAATTCGTCTCAATGTGATTCGATGCTAATTGGTGACAAAGCAGCTGCTAATACTTATCCTTATATCCAGGTATTTAACTGGACTTTCATGCTCGAGCATGTATCTTGATTTTCATATAAATTAGAATGTAGTGTTTCGGTAACATGCAATCTGCTTTCTGCTATACGATCATTTAAAGGTCAAGTAATTAGTTTAATACTAGTTGCATTAGAATTAATTATCAAAAGGTAAAGTAAATCATCTATTACTTTCCTTAAATATTCAGAGTTTGCTAAATGTTCGTCAAGAGTGATAATCACAACTTCAAGCCGCATAAACATATCCGAACTCTATTTCCTTAAATGTTTTTTATGGCTGATTATCTTGATTTGATTTTTTTTAATATTGCATAGTCTTCTTTCAAAAAGTACATACGAACACCCCCTTCTGACCTATAAGTTTAGCAAAGTGATTGACTTTTTGAGCCATCATACGTGATCTTTTGTTGCATACTAGCCATCTTTTTGTGGAAATACTTGAAGAAAATATGCAAGAATAAGTGAGGTTAAGACATGTTTGGAAATATAAATGCAAAACATGCCACTGGACTTCACATTATTTTTCCAAGAGCGCTCATTATAGTAAAATCTGGTTTTCTTTTTGTGTTTCTGATGGGACGATGGTATGCTTGCAACAAACACCTAAAAATGCCACTGGACTTCACATGTTTAAAATTCATGACAAAAGTTGTCCCCTGTAGACCAAATCAACAGGCTTTACCAATATTTTGTTCCTCACTGTTGAAAAACAGGATGAATAACCAATGGTAAATAGCGAAAGTATAATGTATACATACTACCTAAGAATTATAGCACTTTCCGTTGCGTGATATGAGCTAGAAACTTAAAATCATGATGCTAATAGAGGTTGAACAGAACATATAGTTCATATTTCAATCAAGAGGCATTCAAAGGTTTTTTTATGTTAGTTACATCTTATGATCTTTATGTTAGTTACATCTTACATATGCCGATATGCGTTGAAATCAATGATTTGTAATGATGATAATGGGAACAAGTAAATTTTGCTTGCTAAAAAGGAAGTTATGCAGGATTTGGACAAGAGTATGCAGGAATGTATTATGATAACAAAGTTTATATCTAGAAAAGAATCGATTTCTTCTTTTTCTGAAGTAGGACCTTTGTTGAGGTAATGAAGATTATTTATTTATCTACTTTTTGTTTTTGTAAAAACAGGCCAAAAACCCCTCTGCTCGTATTGAGCACGAAGCAAGCACTTCCAAAATCGGGGAAGACCAGCTCTTTTATTTTCAGCAAAGAGGGATAGATTATGAGAGAGCTATGGCTGCCATGATTTCTGGGTTTTGTAGAGATGTGTTTAATGAGCTTCCTGATGAATTTGGTGCTGAAGTGAATCAGTTAATGAGCTTAAAGCTTGAAAACTCGGTTGGTTAAGAACACCTACAGTTATGGACAAGTTTTAATCTTTGATCTACTTTTAGTTTTTTTGTGTGTTTGATGAGGGTCTTGCAATTCTCATGTATGTATAAATGAATCAGGTTATACACATGTAATGTAACAATATAAGAACAGTGCACATTGTTTACATATATTGATGGTGATGGCCATAATTACTTGTTTCATGAGCACTAGTATCCATTAAATTTCTTGGAAGCATCTGCCCATCTAACATTTTGGTTTGTGGGATTTGTTTAAAAAATGATTGTATATGTAATAATGGATAATGGTATAACTCCTTTTCTGTAGAGTAACCATGTGCATCAACATGACTGGTGTTCTTTGCTCTTATAGTAAACTAAAGTTAGTTGCATAAAATGATAATTTTAACAAAGTTTGTTGTATTCTCGCATATTTTGCTCTAATAGTAAACTAATCTATCTTCTTTCATTTGACATGAAGTTTTGACAACTTGGCATTGATTTCTCCATATAGTCAATAGATCATTAGTAACCAGTGGTGAATCTAGGATTCAAACATATTGCGGTCCATTATGTGACAAGATGAGTCAGTCGAAAAATTAGATAACGGGACAAATATATTTTTTTAGTTATGGGTCGGGTAACATGTAAATCAAAAGTATTATAAATACCAATGAAACATTAAATATATATTCAAAAGAAATAGCATAAAGTTATTACAATCGTTGTACGTACCGGATTTTTAAGAAGTGAATCTAAATCAACTTTCATATACTTTTATGGGTTTATTTGCTTATTGTCTTTAACAATTGTTTATTCAGCATTTGTTGTTTTGGGACTTGAACTAGATTCACCAATTTTGTTTTAAACAACTAATTTAACATACACAATAGTACATTAGATGGTTAATATAAAGTTAATCAAAATCCATAAAACTCAATTACTCAAACACAAAAGTAACTTATATAAATTAAATGAAAAAACCAAGAGTCTTAAACACAAAATAAACAACTTAAAAAGAATAGAATTGTAAATAAAAAGGGTGAATAATAAAACTTGAAAGCCCATTATTTTTATGGGGTCCTTTTTGTAATTCCAGAGTGGTCCAAAATTCTTATAGATATATATGGTACAAAAAAAATAAGTTTTCTTATTGGGGTCCACACACCCCATGAAGATGCACATACATTCGCCTCTGATCCATATACGCAAGTTTTTGATACCTTGAAGGTGTCAAAATATGTGCTTAATTCGATTCCAACCTCATTTTGTACGACACTATAACTTGTCAATAGGTTCAACTAAAATAATAAATGAGGTCTTATATATATGACCAACATAAACATCAATGCCCCAAAGTCGCTTACATATGGAGGATCTGAATATTAGGAACTCTCAAACTAACGAGTGACTTTAAGGCCGAGTTCAAGAGCAATACAAAGCGGTCGTGAGATTCAACACACTGGAGACTATATTACTTCAGAATAGAGGAACTATGACCATCCATGGACAAGTTTAAAGACTACTACATAACATGCGGCCAATAAAGAAAATCTAGTCAAAGCGATGAATACGTGATGAACAAAGCATGTATCTTATTTTTAAATGAGACGGGAAAACAATTTGCCTCTTATGAAGCAGGACATGTTTTGAAGAATGAGCCAAAGTAGGCTCCTCCTTCGGTGGTGGTCATTGGTAGAAATAACAGCAACGTCCTACAGAAGACGATGCTTGTATCAATCTCACAAGATTCTGACAACGATCTATTTGGAGGAAGAAGACGTCATTGATTACCATACAAGAGTAAGATAAAACTTGAAGTAAGCTAAAAGAGTTGGAATTATTATCAACTCCAATGAATTGGGTGTTGAAGGATTGGAGGAAGACCACCTAGTTATTAAAATGACGAAGCAAAACAATTGATGAAAAATATAAATGCCATTAGGTGTATTATTTTTTAGTTTTTTATCGTAATTATTTTTAATAGATATTTTAAATATAATCTAGTTTTCTTTTATAAATTTTATGTCTTTTATAAAAAAAGAATTAGGTCTAGTTGCGACAATCGTTAGTACAATTAGTAGTATTAATGTGACAATCAGTTACAACAGTTATGATAACGTCAAGTCCCTACAACCACCATCGGACTCCATGTAATTATACACATCTTTTATCTCTTAATATTGTTAAAAGACTAACATTAATTAATTTAATTAGATAATGCTAAAATATTTATTTAGTCAAATTAACCACCTTTTTTTAATTAAGCGATCATATATATTCATTTGGTCAAACTTTAAATCATTTTTGAAAGGGTTTAGTTCACAAAAATACATCAAACTTGTTACGTTTTGCTATTGTATGTAAGTGACTTTAAGAACTTCTATTGTGTGTATCAAACATTTAATTTGTCGCTATTGTGTGTATTAAACTTTCTATTGTATGTACTAAACTTATACATTTTTTTCCTTTTTATGTAACCAAAATAAATGCAATTGCAATAATTTAAAAGTTTGATACACACAATAGAAACTTTTAAAGTTCGATACACACAATAACAAAACATGACAAGTTGGATACATTTTGGTGAACTAAACCCTAGAAAATTCTAACCATTAATTTAAATAAAAAAATGAACTATCAAATTTTAACCATCCAATTTGTAAAATTTGAAAATTCAATTTTAATTTGTTTGTTCTTAATTTTGACTCCCTTATTCAAATTCAATTATAGAAGAATGTTCAATATAGTCCATAATTAATTCGTAGTTCTAAGGGACTAATTTTAGACTTTGGATCAATGACATCAATGGTTCAGATTAAATTTTAGAAATTTGGGCGGAGTGGTATTTTCGTAATTCACATGTGATCATTTTACAAATCAAATGTGATTGTATACTGAATCACCTGTGATTGAATATTAAAGTTTTAGGAATATGTTTTTTAAATGAACTTTATTGAATACAACTCTTCAATTATAATATAAGATAAGATACTAAAATTTTAAATTTTGGCTTAAACGTTGGTAACCTTTTTCTCTTAGGGTGCGTTTGATACAGAGAATGAAAATGCAGAGAAATGAGAGCAGAGAATGGAAATGCAGAGAAAGAGAATTAGTCTGGAGAATTGAAATTGACTCTTCTGTTTGGTAGCACATGGATTTTAACAGAGAAATGTAATAGAGAACCATTTATCTTGTTTGGTATAACAGGAAATTCAATGGGTATACTTTGTTCTTTATGTGAAATGGGTATGTTCTTCATCTAAAATAGGTATACTTGGTCACATACTTTGGTCAAAAATCTGAAATCAAATACTTGTACATTTGTACAACAAGAACAAATAATTAAGCAGAACAATCATGAAATCATGAAGCAGATACTCAAATGAATACAAGAATGCACATAGTCACATATAAAATAACCAACCATTTTTCTAAAACCTAAACATCATTAGAACACATAACCTGAAACAACTTTAGAACAAAGGCATACGAAAAAAACGAAGGCTAGCAGAGAGAGCGCGCAAGATATACAGAGAAGAAAGAGCCGAGAGGCGACGGCAGTAAGGCTGTAGACACGGCGAGGGATGAAGAAAGACATACCTTGCCGGTCGGAGACGGTGGAGAGAGACAGAGCCCTAGAACGGCGGCGGTATACGGTGGCTGTATAAATGGTGAGAAGCCTAGCAGCGGCGGTATACGGCGAGAAGCCCTAGCAGCGGCGGTATCCGGCGGCTGTACACGGTGGTAGTCGGAGACGGGATCGAAAAGGGTAGTTGGAGACGGGAGCTACAAGGGTAGTCGGAGACGGGAGACAGAGCAACGTTGGAGACAAAGCTTAGAAATCAGATGATATGGACCGAGATTAGATAATAGGGACGGAGAATTGATAAGGTTTTCTCCCCTTTTCTTTAGATTGTGAAGAGAAATGAAAACAGGGAAATGGAAATGGTTTTTTTCCCACCTCACCTTTTCTCTTGTGCAAACAAACAAGAGACTTCATTCTTTTTCTCTTTCTCTACCTTCATTTTTCTCTACCAAACACCCCCTTAGTCTAGACTATATGTTCAATTAAAAAGAGAGAGACCGAATCTATCAATCACCAAAAACTCCATTGATACATACTTGAAGGGCTGGAAGTGTCAATTTGAATATAGTTAAACACATTGATTGGTTTCCGATTTAGTGGATTTAATTGATTCGATTCAATTTGATTTTAGAAAATATTTTAACCAGACATTATTCAAACCGAGAGTATGCTAAACCAGACCAATCTAACCATCGGTTTAACCATAAACCGGTTCAGGGCCCATAAAACCATATTAATGTGATATACTAAAAAAACTAGACTTTTTAATTCTAATTACTATTTTGAGGAATGATCAATTTCATAACATATTATATATAGATTGTTATGATAATATAAATTAAAGTAATGAAGAAAATTCTTGAAAATAAGTGAAAAAGATTTCTATTTGTTAACTATAAGTTGTTTTTAGTTTTTGTTATTTCTTTTTTTGAGTGTAATTAAAATCGTGATTATTAACAAGAGACATTACACAAATCTCCATTAGATAAGGAAAGCGTTGACTCCACTATAGCAGTGCAAATAAGGGGGAAAAATCTCAAATTAGTATGTATAATGACTCTAATTTTAAGACAATTATATGATATATCATAAAAATTAAATTAGATCATCTTTATTACTTCGGGTGTTCCGATGGATCCAAAAAGTTAAATTCAAAATCTCAATTCAATCCATACCAATTAAATATTTAGGTATATCTAAATAACCGATCCAAATCTAATATATATATATATGAAATGGAATTTAAAACTATGACCATTAGTTGATGATTTCATTTGGGAAAACTCTAGAGAAGAGTCAAAGGAGAAGAAAATAGGAATTGAGCCAACTTTTTGAAAGATTAAAACTTAATTTCATAAATCAATATGTTAACTTCACCATCTCTTAGCCAATTTTAGGTAAATAAGATTATGCATGAATATTTCTAGGTTAGTTGATTGTTATATGTTGTTATTTGATGTTTTGATGCTTAATAAACAACGATAAAGGTTGTTAGAAGTGTAGCAAAACACTTCAAAATTGAAACTTGAAAGGATGAAATTTAGATGAAAAATGGAACAAAGTCAAAAGAACATACCTACTACTCGTGCCTGTGACACAAACATGTCCAATTGTGTCACAAGGCAACATTGACCAACAAGAACCGGTGAAGGTGTGACACATGTTGCCATTTTTTTAAAAAGAAAAATGGTATATCCTCCTATTATTCTTCCTACTTCATCCTCTTACTCACCACAAGGTTATATATATGAAATTCACTAATTCTCTTTCCTCACCTCCTTCATTAATTTTGACACTTATATTGATGTTGTGAATATAAGGATAAGTAGAAAGATATATCACCACTCTTTTTTAAATTGTCATTTCTTTAGCATTTTATAACTAGGACATATTACGCTAAGGGCAAAATGCGCGAAAATACAAAAAATTTTGTCAATATTGTTATTGTATGCAATTAACTTTATTTTGTACCTAAAAATACATACAACTTACAAATTTTGTTCATTGTATACAATTGGTAACCTGATTACCAAGTTACCGCTTATCGATTGTATACAATAAACAAATTTTGAAAGTTTTTTGTATTTTTAGGTATCAAAGTTCTTTTATTTTTTGTCAGGTTACCGGTAAGTTACCTATATTCATAGGTAACTTGCATACAATAAACCAAATTTGTAAGTTTTGTGTATTTTTAGGTACAAAATAACAATATTGACATAGTTTATTGTATTTTCGTGTAATTTGCCCTTACGCTAAAATGCAATAAACTTTGGCTAAAATGACATTATATGCAACCAACTTTAATTTATCTTAAATGACACAATGCACCGGCGTGTTTGTTACATTGTAAGCAACCTTACCTTCCCAACCAGCTGCAGATCATTTTTAATGTTTTCTTTCTTTTTTATTTTTTAATTATTGTGTTGTTCAAATCGGTTAAGAACATTAGAACAACTGAAGAAGATAAACGAAACGACCCATTTAAAGAACAAGATAAAAAAAACCTCAACCGTTTGAAATCTTGAACACAGTCCATTAATTGATTAAGAACAAGATAAAAAGAACTCAACCGATTGAACAAGATTAAAAAAACGGCAATGCTTATTCGAACCCACCTACAATCGAACTGTGATTTAAGCAAAGGAGAGTTAATCGCTATCAAACTGTGATTGAAGCAACAAACTGGGATTATTGCCCCCAAACTGCGATTAGGGCTCGCAATGGTTGGATGTGCTTCAATGAAGAACAGCCCCAAATTGAGATAAATAACAAGAACTATATGAACAGCCCCAACAATACTCGTTGGTTACAGACACGAACACGGACGAAAATAGAAACAGATTGATTTCAAATCACCAAGTCGATTATTAACAAGAACAAAAAACCAACAAGAACTATGTTGACTAAGAACCAGATCGTTCAAGTTACCAAATCGATCCAAGGTATGTGATGAGCACAGACGCAAATCAATTTAGGGTTCATACAGTTAAGCATATAAATACTCACAGCCTAGCATTATTATCGTTATGTGACAGATAGGTGGCTGCAAACAATGCCCTTAACGGTAGGAGTTCGCCTAATTGGTTAATATTCAACACAAACACAATCACCAGAAACATGTACTTCACATTCAACAAGAAAAAGCTCCATTTCAACCTGCTAGGCTTTTAAGTTGTTGACCAAATGCTAGGTTAGCCAGGGGGCCAGTTCATTTGTCTTCCTCCAAGAAGGTGAACATGAATGTGGTAAACAGATTGGCCTGCCAAAAACACTAAGAATTTAAAATGCAACAGTATATTATATATACACACAGAGAGAGAACTTTACGTACATCCATTTGGTCCGTCATTGATGACAATTCTGTACCCTTCTTCAAGACCTTCTTGCTTTGCTACAACCTTCGCAGTGTAGAGAAGATGGCCAAGAATTTCACAATGTCTCTCCTCAGCCTACAAGATCACATTTTATAAATGAATTTACAAAAATCTAAGCTGAATATTTATGTGTAAAGACAATCAAATCATGATGACCAAAAGTAACAAGAAAAGGTTAAATTAATCTTCTCACTATGTCTTAGTGTCTTAACTATATCCAAACAAAGTACATAGCATTTAGACTCTACATGTAGTTTAATACAAGTTTTTGACCATCAATCAGCAGTCTAAAATAACCTTATTCTATGCTTCGCGGTGAGATATCAACGTTAGCCATAAAAGCCTCCCATACATGAAAATTGAAAAATAATGTTAAACCCCAAGAATGATCTTCTGAATACATTAAATTACCTTAGAGAGACCAGTCAAACCATCCCTAACTTTTGGAATAAGCAAAATGTGTGTTGGTGCTTGAGGAGCGATATCCCGGAATGCAAGAACCTGCAAAAAAGGATGCGGGGAATAAAGATAGAGAAAGAACATGCGAGAATACATACACCTAGTCATAGAACCTAAGAGATCGAAGACTTGATCAGTTACAGCATATAATAAAGATAACAATGTGTAATTCAAGGACTAAAAAAACTATATTGGGGCATACATGCTAAATAATAAAATAGTTTATCTCATACAATCAATCATTCATCATATTAAATGAAATGCTAAGAAAATGTTACATAGAGAACACTACAATTCGTTAAGAACGAAAGATATATAGTTTATATTAAATTATATATACTATATTTGAACTATTCATTTATATATAGTTTATATTAAATTAAAGTGCATTAAAGCCCTTTAAAAGTCGTTATATGTGTATTTGTAGTTTGTTAAGGAGTATATATTAAAAAAATGAATTTAGAATTTCATGTTGTAGTCAAACATGACTCATCATGTTCTTCCACAAATATGAGAGTGGCTCCCTTATTTTAAGTCGAGAATAAGTCCCTTTAAAGGTCTCACTCTAGTGTTTGTGAGAAAACATGATGAGTCATGTGTTGACCAAATATGAAAAGATCTCAATTCAACAAAAATCAAGGTTATTTTTTACATTTATATTACACGTCTTGCCCTCGATTTTAATGTAATTTGGCTTCTCATGAGGTAAAATATATTTCATAAAAAATAAAGTTAATTACATTTTTGGTCCTTGTGGTTTGTTAGAAATTACGGATTTGGTCCCTGGGTCTAATTTTTTACGGGTTTGGTCCCTCCCAACCCAACTTTCTTGCATGTTTGGCCCCTCTCCAACTTGAAATGACCAAAATGTCATTTCCTATTATTTTTTCATTTTCTTTAACTTTAATTACATTTTAAATCTTAAATTTTTCAAAAAAAAAAATTCGAGGATATTTATCATCATTAACTAGTAGCTACATCAACATGAAATGCAATCTATACTACTATACTAGTACTTGACCATCAGAAACTTGTTGGCCATTTGAACAAAACCACCGCCGCCACCATCACCACCCACCACAACCTCTGCCACCCTTTCTAGCGGCCTCCGCCTCCACCTCCGCTCCCTTTCTTCTCTAACATGTTCACCACCAAAAGGCTCTGCCTCCCTTTGAATATCTTGAATATCTCGTTCTTGAATCCCTTGAACCTAAAGGCTTTGACACAGAATTTTCTTTCTTGAATATCTTGAATCAATTTTGGTTTCAACTGGGTTTTGTTCTTAATCCCTTGAATCAATCGGTGCTTCGAAATTTGTGAAGAGGATATTTCTTGAATCCCTCGAATCATTTGGTTTCAATCTATTAGGTTTGGGGTGTTTGTTGACAGTGTCTGGTACAAGTGAGGATGTAGTACTTGATGTAGTTAGTGGTGGTGGTGGGTGATAGAGTTGGTGCAAGTGACGATAGTGGTGGTGGTGGTAGTCTTCGGAGAGAGTAGGAGAGAAAGAAGGCTACGTAAGAGAGGAGACGGAGCAAACCCAAAGTGGGAGAGAGGGGGGGTAGATGGTGGTGGTGGTGGGAGTTGGCTGGAGGTGGTGGTAGGGGCGGTAGAGGTGATGGTGGTTGTGGTGTTGCAGTAGCGCGCGCGAGAGAGAGAGAGAGAGAGAGAGAGAGAGAGAGTAAAAGATAAAGAGACGTTTATTGATAATATATGTTTTAAATA
>JAUEJL010000006.1:68905-82704 GCA_032274825.1 Drosophyllum lusitanicum | reverse complement strand
ATTTGAAATTGATGGTAGCACAGGACCTAAAATTTGAAATGGATGGTAGCACAATCTCGAAAAAATCGTAATTTACACTACGCGAGATCGAAATTTACACTACGCGTACAAAATTGGATGATGTCCCGTGACCCCGTTACCCAACCCTTGGGTCCGCCCCTGCTTCCAAGCTCAAGCTTAGATCGGCTCTCATGAATCGACCTTAAACCTCCGATCGAGCTCAAAACTTGATTCTGCAATATTGCACTTCCATTTTCAAGTTTGAGCTCCATGAATTAATCGATACTTTCGACCGTGCCTTTGGTTGACTCACACTATCGTCACTTGTGAATGAATATTAATTTAAATATACGAATAGCAAGCTGGTATTTGTCAAAGATATATTCAAATGACTCCATTTGACTTTACTAGTTAACATTATTCATATCTAATTATTCTCCTACTCACAAGATCAATACAAATGTCAAAATCAATTGTGGATGTGAGAAAAGAGAATTAGTAAATTCCGCATGTCATTTTGTAGCGAGTAGAAAGAAATATTAGAAGAATATATGATTTATCTTATCAGATTATTGTCATTATAAGTTTGATACCTTCTTAAAATATATAAAGTATTGTATTGTTTAAAAAACATGTTATACCATAGGTTCAATAGTAAACTTTGTAAAACTTTTTTACTTTTTTCAGGGAAAAATAAATTATTTAGAAAAAATGTAAACTCTTGAAAATGTAGTGATCAAAATGAATATAACCGAAAGAACTTTTCTTCCTCACATGTCTCATGTAATCACTTCTAAAATAATTTACACCTCAATATATAATTATGTCACCTTTTGAGGAATCAAACTGAATGACATCTTGAAAGTTAAAAACACATTCGTACGTACCTAATTTGTGCTCGTAGTCTTGGAGGCCCTAGTATGGATCGAGGCTGGACGGCTGGTGGTGTGCGATCGAGCCTTTTTTTTGTAAGTGCTTAAAACCGATCGACCCTGATTCATATAACCGTGTAAACATACATATATAAGCCTCACAAACTTTATAGTCATAGATAGATTGGTTAAGGTCAACTGAAGTCTACTAAAATGGCTTTATATTAAATCCAATTTCGAATATTTGTCCATTTTCTTTAGTAGTAGCTTGTACTAGCTGTCACATCAACGTCACTAATATATCATTAAATGCCTACATTAATAATTGTATTCTCTAAAAACAAAGTTATTTGAAAATTAAATTGGAAATTAAAAACAAAAGCAAAAAAAAAAAAAAAAACTCGTGTAATAGACGTCGACGGGTGAGAAATTCGTGTATTTGATTGTATTTTTGATATAGCGGTTTATATGAATCACATTAATTATTTTATGAATTAAAAATGATATATCGGTCAACCAATTTTTTCTCTCCGGTCAATTTTGACTCTTTTTTCTCTCTCATTGCGGTTTTAGTTGTAATCTTTATGTTTTATTGGTTGTTCAGTAGTGAACATATATAAATAGTATTCTTGTTAAACAAAAATATGTTTCTTTGCATGTGTTTATGATTCGCAGTATTTACCACTCAACATGCAAAAAATAATTAATAATAATAATACAAAAATGTTCGAAACAACATTAAAATGCTTAAAGAAATCCAAAGCTAAACCTACGTTTTATTTTCTAACTAATGAATAAAAGAGAGAAACTTATTCCTATGCCTTCACTTGTAAACATTTTTTAAAAAGCAATGATTTCAAGGGCGAATTTACATTTATGGTTCCTAGGTCTCAAAAAGTCTAAAACTCGTAATTCAGATCGTGTTTGGGTTAAATAGGTCATGTTGATTATTTTTGTGTTACTTTTGTATCGGTTCATTTTTTACTCAAGTTAAATTCGGGTCAGGTTTGGTTCGTGTTATTGTAATTCGTGTTCGGTTTAGGTCACGTTTCATGTCGACCCACTTTGCCGGTAGGAAAATCTGCATTTCATCTTGGCCCAATATTCGAGAAAGAGTTGCATATAAATTGACTTTAAAATACATAAAATTGACTTCAAATTCGGATTTTCGAGTCGGGTTTCAGGGCTCAGGTCAACCCATTTTACAGGCTGGGTTTTAGATTCAAAAGCAAGTCGCATAATTGATAAATGAAATTGAGATTTTGATTTTTGATTATTTTAATTTCATTTGACCGTTATTTTTAGGTTCTAACTTTGACTAATTTAAACCTTACCATCTTTTTACTTAGATTTTTATTTAATTTTATTTTTAATTAATATATTATCATTTAACAATTAGGTTAATCGGGTCATTTCTAGGTAAGCAGGTTTTTACCTGAACCTAGCTCTTTTTCCGTGTCATGTTCGTGTCAACTCATTTTAGTTCGTGACAACCTATTTCGTATTCGGTTCAGGTCAGGTTTCGAGTTTGTGTCTCAGATTATCAGCTTTACTAGGAACCACCTTACATCTGAAATTTAGTTAGAGAAATGTAATAATTTTTTATAGGAACAACTACCTTAAAGGTGTATTAAGAACCACCATAAATTTATACTTACAAACAATGTTGAATTTAAGCAAGAGTTTAATATCTTAAATCTATCAACCAACCATCTTAGAGCATATTTGGCAAAACTTGTTGCATGCAGTTGAGCTAAAATTTAAACGCTTGAGTCCTTTTTAAAAGTCTTGGTTCCTTTTTAAATGTTACATATCTTTTTAACCATTAAATAAATAAGATTAGCCAAGGAAACAACCTTACCAAAGTCAATTGACATGATCAATAGATATCTAAGTATCTATTTGTCCACATTTATGAGGTAAGCAAAATACAGATTTGGGCAAACTTGCAGAAATGACTGCATTTCATAACCAAAGAAAAGGCTACAATTAGCCACCAAAAATGTTCATTTTCCTCTATTTGAAGAGATTATCAAAGGCTTAGAACAAATCTCGACACCATTTCCTCTACTATAGTCGACTTGAACATGTGGTGAGTTGACGAGTGAGGGCGGTAACTAATTACAATTCTTCCGCTTCTTCTATAGTAGTTGCCACCCCAGGATGCCAAGGGCTATATTGTGCAATCCTTGTGGTGTCGAACCAAAGGGCCTATGGCCTAGCAGTATCAAAGGATAATTAAGGTGTTCCTTTCTCTATGAGATTGAGGGTTCAAGTTCTATTGTGAACATAGATTAGGTGTTAGCCGTTCAAAAAAAAAAGAACTGTGGAGTCAACAAATAAGTTGATCAGAAGGGGTCCATATATTTCTTTTGAAACCAGTAAATCCTATTTTCCTAAATAAGATGTGGTTTAAATGTCTTATTTACCCTTAATCTTCTTTAATTTACTCTAATTACTAATATTTCATGTCTATTGTTATCTATTAGTTAAAGCATTAATCAAATGGTTAAAAGAACAGATTATCACTAAAAAAATATGGTTCATATTTGAAGTTTTGAACATACATACATATACACACGTGCAAACACTCCATTTATTGTCAATTAGTTTTGAGTTTGAACCTCACAAAGTTACAATTATAAGGCTGAATTTCGTATGTCAACATTTGCAAAAATTAATTCCAGCTTGTAGCGGGTCTTTTGGGGATAGAATCTGGCCAAGATGCAGTTCTTAGATCCCTTCTTTACGAACGAGCAAAAGAAAGGGTAATCCCGTATGGTATTACAGTTGCCGAATTTACTAACAGAATTTCAAATCTACGAAACAACTTAGGCCGTGCTGGCTTAAAAGATGAAGGCCTTATTGTCCCGCCTACGTTGGGTGCTGAAGGGAAGATTGAAGGAAACATATTGTCTGGCGATGAAAACTCGTTGTCGTATGGTCGAACACCAAAGGAAATACTACGCATTGTGTATCAAACTGGAAAAGAACAAGTTCCTGGAGGGTTTTATCCATGTGGTGCTAATGGAACAATTGCTAGACAGTATTTAAAGTCTGAATGAGATTTGAAAATATGAATTTATTTTTGACTTTTTTACTGTTTAATATTTGTAATAAAACATAATTACAGTGATAAATAAGTCTCCTAATGCAACCTTTGTAAAGTTTGTATTAGTGACAAGACAGTGTTGTTGAAAGGATGGTTTCTGGTACCAATACATAATTAAGGCACCACAAATTATGTTGAAGCTTTCCAGAGATTAAAGACTTTTTATTAACTTGCTCATCTGGTATGTAATTTAGTAATTAGAACTTGCATTTTACTATGTATATATGTTCAACAAATGATTAAAAAGGCAAAAAAAAAGAACCCCCATGCAATTCACCAAGTGCCAAACTGCATGTCCATATATTTAGGCTTCATTTCTTGAATACACTACTGCAAATCTGCAACAAAGCCTATAAAATTAACAAGAAAGTAATATTTACCAAATTGGTTACCATTAACCAAAAACACTTCTTCTTACTTCATGGTGCCATCCTCCGCCTTCACCGCCATGACTGCTGCCGTCAGCCCGATGATAACCACCGTATTGGTCATCCTCCTGGTGGCCCCTGCCACTCCATATGGAAAATCAAAGTTGCCTAAATCTGATAGAAATCTTTTAGAGTTTGCTTTAAACTTGGAATATTTAGAAGCTGAGTTCTTTCTATATGGATCTATGGGTATGGGTTTAGATCAAATCCAGCCCAACCTTACAGGTGGTGGCCCACCACCTATTGGTGCAAGGATAGCTAAGCTTACTCCTTTTATTAGAAATATAATCACCCAATTTGGTTTTCAAGAAGTTGGTCACCTCAGGTATAAACAAGTTAATTGTCTATTTTATAATCTCATAAAAGACTAGTAGTTTTATACACCTATATATATATATACAGAGCGATCAAAAGCTTGGTACCTGGATTTCCAAGACCACTGTTGAATTTAAGTGTGCCATCATTTGCAACAGCGGTAAACAACGCTTTTGGAAGGCCGTTATTTCCACCTTTCGATCCTTATGCTAACAATATCAATTACATGCTTGCGTCTTATATGATCCCTTACGTTGGCCTCACAGGCTATGTTGGTGCAAATCCAAAGCTAGAAAGTGCGACTGCGAAAAAGGTATATCATTTTGTCTCGAAAATATTTACATTAGAAACCGCCAAAAATCTGTTTCTCCTAAAGACCAAATGAACATATGCGAAAATTGTTACCAGCTTGTAGCGGGTCTATTGGGAGTAGAATCAGGACAGGATGCGGTTCTTAGAACGCTTCTTTACAAGCGAGCAAAGCTAATGGTTGTCCCATATGGCATCACAGTAGCTGAATTCACTGTTAAGATCTCAGAGCTACGAAACATGTTAGGTAACGGTGGCCAAAAAGATGAAGGCCTGGTTGTCCCAATTTCTTTAGGGGCTGAAGGGAATATAGCGGGAAATCTTTTGACTGGTGATACAAACTCATTGTCGTATGGTCGAAAGCCAGAGGAAATACTCCGTATCGTGTATGGAAGTGGAGAAGAACACGTTCAGGGAGGATTTTATCCTCAGGGTGGTAGTGGGACAATCGCTAGAAAATATTTGAAGTCTAGAAAAAATGTAGCTAATTAATTGATCTTCTATATATTGGTTTGATGTTTGTAATGAAACCTAGAAACAGAGTATTAGTGTCACAACTCACTACAGTGCAATGTTGGTCTTATTATTTTTCTTTATCTTTTGAAATCACACTCTCTCACTCAACACTTCTTATATCAAATTAGAGTCGCTTATTTTCAGTTCATTTTGGTATAAAAACCATTATTATTATAATTAATATAAAACATATTACATTTGTAACAAAATACATTAATAAAAAAATTGCATACAATTACAGCTTACTATCACATTTCATACGTCTTTTTGCTTCTTTTTCCGCCCTTATCGACGTGATAACATTCACCATGTTATACACAAATTGAAAAGATTACTCGTCATTTGACGATGAAGAATCAAATGTAGAAGAATACAACACTGGAGCTATATATGAGAGAATGAAATGATATATGAAAGACAGAAAAAAAGTGTGAATAATTTGATAATGTTTCAAGTAAATTTATGTTAACATTTTAGTTCTAAAAGCTAGAAAGCATACTGAATGCATGTTCTAATACTTCACTTAAACAAACACATTTCACATCATTAATGCATATATGGGATAACATATATACTTCTAGAATTACCTAAGTTATGTGTATTGATGCAAAATCATTAAGAAAAAGTTACATTTTTACCCTATGCTTTTTCACATACACACAATCTACCCCTCATTTACACTTGATTGCTGCAATAGGCATCATTTCCCAACATATATAATTGTAAAATTAACAACTTTCCTAGACAACAGAAGGCTTATATGATTCAAAAACTACACTCTCACCATATAGTTTATTTGATGATGATGTATAGCTCATTACAAATTGAAACAGAGTTATAGTCATGATTGATGAGCTCCTAATAAGCCTTAAATTGTGAAATACTACCAACTCTCACCATTATTTTAAGTTGATTTGAAATACTAGATTGCTATTTTCTCCCTTGGCCTTTTCTTCTTGGTTACCTTGTCAATCTGCAGTAAAAAAAAGTGCTTCTGCCACTTTTTGGTATATGCATGAAATTAAAATTTAATGCAGAAAAACCTAAGTTATAACCTAAGAACTTAAGTTAACATGTCCTATAATTTGCACACAGGGTTCACTTGGAAAGTGAAGCAAGTTATCTACCAGCAGGATTAGTGAAACCATAGGTACTTCAAGCATTGCATTTGTGCCATGTAAATATTTGATACAGTAAGTGAATGCGCACTCTTATTAAGAATCAAACTTCTTACTCATCGTCAAAAATACCGCTATAAATTGTACCTTATGCAATAAATGTTGAACCTTGCTTAACAAGGGGAAAAAGAAAAGAACCCTAAACTTGAATACTTGATACAGAAGTGACATATGGTGTGACCTATTAAAGGATAAAATTTTCTTTACCCATCTGGCATGGGGCATGTGTAGGAAGATGTTACAAATACAATAAACAAACCTCACTATTTGTGGTTTGATTCTGTATTGACTTGATATTGCACACATTCCATTTGGGCCTACACAATATATGCCCCTCAAACCTTAAAAATATGGCTCTGAGTCTTCACAGTGATGGGGTCATATGAACAGTGATGCTTGCAATGATATACACCTCAATATTCACCCCTGTAGATTCAGATGAGATAAAATATTAATCAGTTAATAATATACCATTTGCTTCATTAGCTTTTCAGACTATAGTTATACTGCAAAGAAACCATATTTCATGTGCATATGAAGAAATTATATGTTTTTTTACAATAGTGAACTGTTTTGACAAAAAAAAACTGTGTTTGAACTTGCACAATATGTACACAATCTGTATACCTTAGTTCTACTCTAATAAGGGTAGCTTGTTCTTTCTTTTTGTTTTTAACTTTTTAGAAAGAACAAGCATTTTGTGGAAAGAAGTCAAGTATGAAAGGATCCCAAAGTTATAATTACCATCCAAGTTATAAATGAGAAGAACATACATTATTCGAAAAGCAGTTATTCCTAGCATTAACATTACAGTTTATGTATGAACCAGTGAATAGCTTTAAAAAAACGAGAGAGAGAGAGAGAGTAGTGAATACATATTTTTTCTAGTACTTCAATCATATGGGGAGGCATAACCAAAAGTTCGTTTCCATATTTTCTTTTGCTTTTTTTTTGGTGACGTTAATAACTAGTTTCAAAAAGAAGTTCTTACCATCACCTGAGGCAACTTCAGGAGTATAAACGATAAGGTGTAGACAACAGTTGATAAGATAATTGCTGTGATCACATTATACGTGAGGCGCTTATCATCTTTACCGGGCACAAATGCAATCTTCAAAGTATTTGTTAGCTCAAAGAGCCTGTACGAGACCTGCAAGTTTCCTCGAATCAGGTTTAAAAAAATCGGTTTGCTTTAAAGTTTTTCCAAAAACCACCAGACGTAGTTACCGCAACGTATATGGAAGTTGTAAGCATGAAATTCAACATCGGGTAGTCAGGAATCAGAGACAGCAACAGTTTCGGCTGACCATCCGGCACTCCTGATCTGCACAAATTACCCCATATGAAATCAAAACTGTTAATAATCATGGTTTAATAGTATTCAGATTGGATAATTACTCGATATTATAAGAAAACATTTGCTAAAATTTAAGCATCAGTGGATTACCAGTTTTACATACCTTAGCCATATGTGAATCTGAGAGATGTAGGTTTCCAAAGTAATTTTCCCCAGCCATCTGGCAAATAAAAGAAAGACGTGTAGAAGCTAAAGTAATGATTTACTTGAATCTTTCATATGGACAAAATATTGGAATTGAGAGAAATGGTACTCACGATAAAAGGGTCAGGGTGTAACCACGGAAATGTTGGGTGACGTTCCGAAGGCTTATATACACACTAGAAGCAAAAGAAGAATGAAACCGTGAAAAAGAATATTTATTTGAAGCCAATTAGATACCAGTTGATGTAGCATTTGAGAAGTACACTTACGTGATGGGTATCCATGAGGTGTAAGGATGGTACTTATTGTATGTGATTTTGGGAAGCTTGTATATATACTCAAGCCACAGATAACCAATCTAAAATTCAGAAAGAAAAAGTTCAGAATTTCCGATAATGAAGCAAAGTGGGAACTAGATTCATAAAATCATGGATATAGAAAAAAATACCGTCAAGGATGTTATTGCAACAAATGTTTTGATTAATATTCTACGTTTAAAATCTGCTTCTTCCAGCTTTTCCATCCATCTTTCAACCTATGGTAGCAGAGTAGTAGTTTAGCTGTGTAACACACACATGTATATAGAGATTATATACAGGAGCACAGGAGGACATCAGCACTTACTGTTGGGTGGTAGTAAGCATACAGCATTCCTATAATCCATATGTAGCGATCAAGGCCAGACCGAAAATGCCATTCATGCATAACAGGGATGTTCGGTTTTGAAGGATCGGTGTATCCTGGTGCGTATACATATATATTTATGTCAAAGCGAGAATACCTACGCAGTGAAAACAGTAAAGTACTCACACCGAAGGTACGTACCAACAAGAAAAGTGAATGGAGCCCACAAAAATTCAAACACTCCGGGTACCTCCCATATCAGAATAACTGCCAAAAAGCAAGCTACAAATTTTGCAGCAATAACAGTTCCATTGTCATTGTATTTGTTGAAAATACCGAGTGCCCCATAAACCATGAGGGTGAAAAGGGTGTGCATGGGACATATGTAATACAGCATATAACTGTTGTTAAGAACAACACAACAGAAGAACACTAGGAAGTTGAGCCGCCACATCATCTGTCACAACCAATATCGCACTTTTAGAGTCATAGCAATAAAAACAAGAAATTTAAACAAGTTGATGCATATTGTATATACGTACCTGGGCAAACCTTGCAAGACTAAAATCTTTGCGGATGTAATAATAAGAGAAGTTGCCAAACCCAGTCATCCACACATATGCAGCAATGAAAATGCGAATAGCATTGTAGATTTCTGTTGCTGCGAAGTAATGGTACATTAGAAACAATACCTGCAAATAAGTGACCAAGAGTTAGATACCATCAACAGTCTAATTTTGCATAAAACAAGTAAATATTTAATGATTCTCTAAAAGCATGTAAATACATTGTTATGGGCAGAGTATGAGTATAAAGTGACTAACCTGCATCCAACCTTTCCATTCCTCGGTTTGATGTCTGTTAAGATAAAGTATGGATTTCCCAGAGAATGGCGACTTATCATGATGTATTTTGAAAGAGGTAATCGCTGATACTATGATGAAAAGGAAGTAGAGAAACAAGAAGAGATCGCGATTGTAACTCTGCAAAGTAAGTAATGATGAGGAAACAAGAAGAAAAATAGAAAATATAAAGAGTGAATAATGCAATATCTTTGTTTTTGCTATAAAATTCTTTCCTTAAATATTCACTTTGGAGTTAAGACCTCCTTTTCCATTCAGAGTGACAAGAAAAAAAGAAACTGGTGGGAACAAATATCATTGGGGAAAAGTAAAAATATGACCAAGCAAGGAATTAAGATTTTATTGCTAGATATTGAGGTTCGATGTTAAATTATGCAACATTTACTGCTAGATTTACATCTCAATTGTCACCCATCCATGAGCATGCCTATTCCCTGTGTAGGAAGTCATGGCATACATCAGTGGTCTTCTTTCTGCCCAGTTTAATGTTTTGCATTAGTTAACTTAACATCTTATTACGTCAATAGACAGCTAGTGTCCCCCAATAGTTCTTTGACTGGTAATTTGTCTGCAAATCCTAGCTCACTCGAGTTACAAATGGACAAGCAAATACAACTGCAGAAAGCTAATGATATTAGCTATTCTTCCCATCCGAAGTAAATACTAACACCATTTTGGGTTCTCCCAATAAAATGCAACCTTTTACATAGCTTTTAAAATACTTTTTTTATCCTTTAGTAACCATTACCTGAAACAGCAACTTTATATGTGGTCCACAAGTTTTCTTTATTTCTCCTCGTTATGAGGCTTTTAGACATTCAATCAACAGTCAATATTTTTCTAACACAATGCCCCGAGTCAAACGTTGCATTTTTTAGTTCTTTTTAATTTTTTAGTTTTTTGCGAAGTAACAAACACTAATCCGTTCACTCCCATAAAAGGAGATACCTTTAGAAATGACCAAGTCTGCTGAAAATGTCTAGTCTACTTCCAAACATCATGGCATCTAAGAAAATCATACATCAGGTGTCAACTAGTATTTAATTCCATTTTGCTCCCATGTTGACACAAGCACAAACACACTTTAAAATTACAAAAAAAGAGAAATATACACACAATAAAAAGGGGGGAAGGGGGGGGGAGGGGGACCAAACCTAGAGGAGTTCTGCGAAGTACTAGCCTCCTCCAGATCCTATTTGATTCTACCAGGGTGATTCTTTCATCATTCTAGACAATGAAAAGACCAAACTTCTTTTAAGTTATGCTTGACAAATAGAGAAAGAATCATATAAAAGAGTGTGCCAAATGGGTTTGAAGATAGGAGAGACAGCAACAAAGTAGTAGAGAGTTGAGACAACGTAACTTGAGAGATTGTGTGCCCATGTCCAATGTAGGCGTTTGGATACACCAGTCGGACAAAGAGACTTGGATCGAGAGGATGTTGTTTAGAGGAGGTAAAGCCTTGCCAAGACTAAACCAACGGCATGCAAGGAATGAAATTTCAGCAAGTTGGCCCATGGAATAGTCGAAAGGGTTCTAAAATAGTAAAATACACAGGAGCAGGTGTATGAGTGTGTTACTCGTGCCCTGGATCGCCCTAGGAGAGTTCAACTCTATAAGTTCTATAGTGTTTCATTTTTTTACTAGCCAACTTATTTGAAAAAAGACATGCTGGTGTTTTTGCCTAACTGGATAAAGATAAGATATTAGAGCTACAAGCTACTCAAACTAAAAAAGGTTGCATTTATTCACTATCTTCTTGTATTTGTTGCCAAAAGAGCTGGAAATAACAAAGGAGCTAAAACCTTCTTGGAATCCCCAAAGAAGTTCGTGCGATCACATAAGTAGAAGAAAAACATGATGATTCCAAACTCCGATCTGGAGAAACAGAAAGAGAACAGAAAATCAGAAATTGTTGAACTTTAATTTGTGATAAGAAACTTGAAGATCAAAGCATAAGATTAAAATCACATACATAGCTCTCAAGGTCAAGCGATTCTCAAGCAAGAAGGACTCGTCCATTGTAAATAGCCTGGGGAAATAAGAATGCATAAGTCAGCGATCATGATAAATTGACACTAAAAAATAGCAAAAACATCAGAAGAGCACAGAAACCTGACAACTGGAGATGTAATAGATGAACTGTGGCTTCTAGGAGAAGCCGACTGGAGAACACCCCCTTCCAATAAAACAGCTCTATCATCTTCTTTCACCACATCATTTCCCAACTCAACCAAGTTGATATCAGAATCTCTGCCACTAAAAAATTGTTATTAAGTGAAGAAAACTACTATGCATGTCCAACTGCGTCTAACTAAATACATAGCCATTATGGGCTTTTCCCAGGTTAAGTTAAGCATTCAAATCCATATGTTCACCAAATCATAGCCATGACCAGCTTTTTTAGGATACAGCACAAAATAATTTGATCATGCAACAATGTCATTGCTTAAATCTCAATTACATGACATGTTAGTCATGAATAGAAAATAACTCGCTATACCATCACAGAACCACTTTATGTGACAGAACTAGGGACGGAAAACAACTGGGGATTCAACTTTTAACTCACGTTTTTGACGATGTTGCACTTTTCTTGTACTCCAAGAACTCTGAATATAACCAAGCTACACAAACTGGGATAATTCCAAGCAAAAACGACACCTGCAATATGCAAAGCCAGAGCATGGAAACTTGAACTCTTCAAAACAATTAAGAACCTAATTAAGCAAGTAAGGCATGCCCAACGATGTCACTTGACAATGTGTAGATACCAAAAAGTACTGCAGAATAAGTCTTTCTTTATCCACAACAAAGCTAATAGTCAATTTGTCACAATGGATTAATACTCAACTCACAACTAAGAAACCTCGTATGATTTTGTTCAAAGAAACAACTTCTCAAGCAAATCAATTTAATATCAAAACTTAACAACCGACAGCATAATCATTCCCAATCAGATTATAAATTTACCTGCACGTTCTTCAAATCATTAACAATTGTAAACCCTAAATCCACATTGAACCAATTTTAGCAATCGCAACCTGATTCCTAATTAGTAATTATTCCACAGAACCATGATCAAAACATTGAATTTGTACTAGATCCCTATACTAAAACATCACATCATACCAGAGGCAAATGCATCTATGTCTAAGCTACCGCGATGGAAACTACTCAACCGACAACAAGATCTGAGAGTACATAATGAAAAGCAACCACAGGAACATAAATCACTGACCTGACCAGGCGTCAAAGGGCCACCGACCACCATTTTTACTGGCAACAAATCGGAGTTGTTGGATTCGTATTTGAAGAATCTAGAGAGGGAATTAGCAATGCATGCCAAGTTTGCGCGTTTACTACTGGAAGAAGAACAGGAAGCCCTGTGACCGACACGATAAAATTGATTTGAGTTACTGGAGAGTAGATCTGGCTGGCGATATCTCTCCGGATCTGGTGGGAAATCTTTGTAGAGTCAATAAATCATGTTATCGCTTTCGAATTTAAGTTTTCCTTCCAATAATACTCCATCATTATTTCGTTATTTAACATGCTTATTATTATTTATAATAATAATAATAATAATAGAGTTGTGATGAATAAAGTTCATTTAAAAAACATGATCCTAAAATTTTAATATTCAATCACAGGTGATTCAGTATAAATCACATGTGATTTGTAAAAGCATCACATGTGAATTACGAAAAATTACGAAAATGACACTCTGCCCAAATTTTTAAAATTTAATCTGGACTATTGATGATATTGATCCAAAGACTAAAATTAGTCCCTTACAACTATGAATTATTTATAGACTATATTGAACATTCTTCTACATAATAATACAAATGATTAACTGTTTATGATATCTATACTATATTATAAAGCATTTAAGTCCTTGAAATCTCTTAATTTTAAGTAATTTGAAATTGCTAATTTACCCCTTATTTAACTCTATAAGGAAACTATTACATAGAGTTAATTAGATTCTTAAATACCAATTTTATAACTAAACCTTCCATAATAAATAATGTTTTAAAAAGTCAAGTCAATGCAAATTAATTTTCAACCTATATGA
>JAUEJL010000006.1:50765-62761 GCA_032274825.1 Drosophyllum lusitanicum | reverse complement strand
ACAGATTATTAACAACAAACAAAGCATGCTGGACATGAATCATGATTCAAAAACAAATAAAAGAATCATACCAACCTCAATCTTGAATTAACAACTCACAAATCCAAGCTTCAAGCCTTTGTTCTTAAGTTTCTCTCAAAGCGCACACACACACACTCAAGATACTATCAAAGTGAGGAGGTGGCTGGTGAATCAAGAAGTCTTATCCAAATATCCATGTACACATTATTTCTCATAAAACTAAGCATGAGGTGTATGGCATGCATACACACACTCTCATAAACATACTCACATACATACATACTCTCATATATACAAACATACATACATCCATTTCTTAATCAATTTAATAATTGATTTAATCAAATTATATATCAACATTAACTTTACTAGTTAATCTCAATTAATTAATTCTCCAAAATTAATTAACGCGTAACGAGGTATTATCTATAATCCTCGTACTAAACCCAACTTTATCTAATTCATAAAATTATGCGATATCAAATATTTATTTAATCACTTAATTAATATAATACGCATAAACAAACACGCTTCAACTTACCACCGACCCGCCCACAATTAGGCCGGGTTTCGGATGTTACATTAAACACTCGTATACATAATATTACAAGATGTCAAATTAGACACAAAAGGTTCAAATAGATGCATCTTAAAATTAAAAGAACATGGGCACAAGTGGGAAAACTCGATACTTTCTCGTTCCATATGCAAATATTTAAACTTGGGGGTCCTTGTGTGAATATGTTTATCAAAAGTCATCGGTCCTCCCGATAGAAGGATCTAGAATAACACAACCGTCTACAAACCCTAACCCCACGAGCCTTTATATACACGCTCCGCCTCCTCCTCCGATCTACTCCATCTTTAAATCTTCAAGGATTCAATTTCTCCTCTGTGTGGATCTTTTATTCTTTTACAAAACTCATCAATGGCTGACACAGAGACGTTTGCCTTTCAAGCGGAGATCAACCAGCTGCTGAGTCTAATCATCAACACGTTTTACAGCAACAAGGAGATCTTTCTCCGTGAGCTCATCAGTAACTCATCCGACGTAAGTCGTTCTAACGCTTCTGTTCCCTTATTAAATTTGTAGATCGTTTCTGCTACGCTATTTTGATGTTATTGTTCTGTTGTATTGTGATATTTGAGTTTTTGTTGAGCCTGATACTTCTATATATGTTTGTTTTTCATTTTCTTTCTCCTCGTTCGTACCAACTGTGATTTAAACTAAATGATCCGCTGATGTATAGACTACAATGATTTATCATATAAGTAGGATCTAGGGTTTTAGTTCATGTATTTTATGATTTGTTTGCGTTGCTTTTTGTATGTGTTTTACAGGACATATAACTCAGAGAGGTGTTTTGAGCTGTTTTAGATGTCCAATTTTTAGTAATGGTGTATAAGTAGCTTGTGTTTTATTTGCACAAGTATTCTGCATGCCTATTTTTGCGAGGATTGAAATCTCTGGCCAAAGTCACAATTAAACATGAAGAGTTTTTTATATATAAGATAAGTTGATTAATATTCTGAGAGTTGATTAATTTGGTCATATGCGAGGGCAAGTAGAAACTTTCAAAATTCAACTCCCATGATTTTTTTTCTCAATAAAGAGACAAAAAGTTCCTGTGCTTGTCTGCCATTTTCAAACAACTTTGTGCTTCTAGAAACTGCGTGTTTGTACAGATTCAAGAGTTTTTACAGTTCTTCCTTGATAATTCACATATAACTTCTAGCTTGTATACGCTGAATTTTAGTTTAACGAGCTTTAAATCTCTACTCTTTTAATTTTCCGAAACCTAATATTTTTCAAACTGTAGTAGTAGAATGATCTTGCACTTGCAGTATGAGACTTAAGTTTATATATGTGTATGTTATGTGCATAGCTTCTTCACCGATGAACACATATAGCCCTTTGAATGTTCAGGATCTGTTATAAAGAAAAACAATATATGCATATATGCATTGTGAACTAATTATCAGGTTTTCCTTTTACTTTGAAAGCTGTATTTTCTACAAGTTGGTTGGCATTCTTGCTTTGATCTTTTGCATTAATAATGCAACTTAACATCGAACTTCCTTTACAGGCTTTGGACAAGATTCGTTTTGAGAGCTTGACCGACAAGAGTAAGCTAGATGGACAACCGGAGCTTTTTATTCACATTATCCCCGACAAAGCTAGCAACACTTTGACTATTGTTGATAGCGGAGTTGGAATGACAAAGGCTGGTGAGTGACAAAGTATTATTAAATTATGCACTGTTTCTTATTTGAAAACAGAGTTCTGACTTGATTCCTGATCATTTCAGATTTGGTGAACAATTTGGGTACCATTGCCAGATCTGGTACAAAAGAGTTCATGGAAGCTATTACCGCTGGTGCTGATGTTAGCATGATTGGGCAATTTGGTGTTGGTTTCTACTCTGCTTATTTGGTTGCTGATAAAGTTGTGGTTACTACCAAGCACAATGATGATGAACAGTATGTCTGGGAGTCTCAAGCTGGAGGGTCTTTCACGGTAACTAGGGACACTTCTGGCGAGAGTCTTGGCAGAGGGACCAAAATGACACTCTACCTAAAAGAAGATCAGCTAGAATATCTTGAGGAACGCAGGCTTAAAGATCTGATTAAGAAACACTCCGAGTTCATCAGCTACCCAATCTCTCTATGGGTCGAGAAAACCACTGAGAAAGAAATTTCTGATGACGAGGACGATGAAGAGAAAAAAGAAGAGGAAGGGAAAGTAGAGGAAGTTGATGAGGAGAAGGAGAAAGAAGAGAAGAAAAAGAAGAAGATCAAGGAAGTGTCCCATGAGTGGTCGTTGGTAAACAAACAAAAGCCAATTTGGATGAGGAAGCCGGAAGAAATTACCAAGGAGGAGTATGCTGCTTTCTACAAGAGTCTAACTAACGACTGGGAGGAGCATCTGAATGTGAAACATTTCTCAGTTGAGGGTCAACTAGAGTTCAAGGCTATTCTTTTTGTTCCCAAGAGAGCTCCTTTCGACCTCTTTGACACAAAGAAGAAGCCAAACAACATCAAGCTTTACGTCCGCCGTGTATTTATCATGGACAACTGTGAGGAGCTCATCCCTGAATACTTGAGTTTTGTAAAGGGTATTGTGGACTCCGAAGATCTTCCACTTAACATCTCTAGGGAGATGTTGCAGCAGAACAAGATTTTGAAGGTTATCCGTAAGAATTTGGTCAAGAAGTGTATCGAGCTGTTCCAGGAGATTGCTGAGAATAAGGAAGATTACGCCAAGTTCTACGAAGCTTTCTCCAAGAACCTAAAGTTGGGTATCCACGAGGATTCTCAGAACAAGACCAAGCTAGCTGAGTTGCTTCGTTACCATTCCACCAAGAGTGGAGATGACATGACCAGCTTGAAGGACTATGTAACCAGGATGAAAGAGGGTCAAAATGACATTTACTACATCACTGGTGAGAGCAAGAAGGCTGTTGAGAACTCCCCATTCCTTGAGAAGCTAAGGAAGAAGGGTTACGAGGTGTTGTACATGGTTGATGCTATTGATGAGTACGCGGTTGGCCAGTTGAAAGAGTTTGAGGGTAAGAAGTTGGTTTCTGCAACCAAGGAAGGTCTGAAACTTGAGGAGACTGAAGACGAGAAGCAGAAGCAGGAAGCATTGAAGGAAAAGTTTGAGGGTTTGTGCAAGGTGATGAAGGATGTTTTGGGTGACAAGGTTGAGAAGGTTGTTGTTTCAGACCGTGTGGTGGACTCCCCCTGCTGTTTGGTCACCGGTGAATACGGGTGGACTGCCAACATGGAAAGAATCATGAAGGCACAAGCTCTGAGAGATTCAAGCATGGCTGGGTACATGTCAAGCAAGAAGACCATGGAAATCAACCCCGAGAACTCTATTATGGAGGAGTTGAGGAAGAGGGCTGACGCTGACAAGAATGACAAGTCAGTAAAGGATTTGGTGCTGCTGCTCTTTGAGACCGCATTGCTCACCTCTGGTTTCAGTCTTGATGAACCCAACACTTTTGGCAACCGCATACACAGAATGTTGAAACTTGGGCTCAGCATTGATGAGGATGCCGAGGAGGATGCAGATGTGCCTGCTTTGGAGGAGGCTGATGCTGATGCTGAGAGCAAGATGGAGGAGGTTGACTAATTTAAACGTTTTAATAATTCGTTATCATGGTCTTGGTTAAACAAACTTCTATGAACCTCTTTAGTTTTCAATTGCCTTAATTTATGTTATTTCTATGGAACTTTTTCGTAAATCGAGGCATGTAGTTGGGTTTTTTTGTTACTGCCAATGTTGAGTACCCAAGGGTAATACTCTTATGTTCTCCACAGTTGGATATGGTTTATGTTTCTTCTACTTTGACAAATCCATAGCAGCATACGAAAAACAAAATTCTTATTTCACGATGAATAATGACCAACAATTTCTATGGACCGGATAATTCATGTTATAAAAATAGAAGAATTATGTTGTGACCACCAATCCTTGTTGTGCACGAAAGATGAGCCTCTTTTTACATGTCCTCCACCCTTGAGTGAAAGACGAAGCTTGGGAATGTTGTTGTGATGTCCCTGTAAAACAAGCATTCTACTTTGGAAAGTTGAACAGTTTGACAAGACGAGGTATAATAATAATAATAAAAAACCAGACGTACTTGAGGTACTGCAGCGTCATATTCTTCAAGAGAGAAGGATGTCGAAGTACTAGGTTTCTCCATTCTTCCTGGTCAATCTTCCCGTCGTGTTTCGTATCAGCTTCCTCAAACGTCTAAACAGTGGTTGGTTTCAAGTATTTTTGTCGAAATCATCTATACTTTTATAAAGAAAAGATGCTAATAATCTTCAAGTACCTTATCAATGATACTCTCTATAACATCGTCTGAAAGATTCATCCCTGATTCTGCGAGTGTGGCTACCACCATCTGCTTCACCTACATTTTCATTTATCAAACCAATTCAACTGAAATTTTGATACTTGTATTCTATTTGTCCATGTTTACCTATTATACATACAACCTACCTCTTGTCTTTCTATGAAACCTTGCTGCTTGAGATCATAAAGTTGAAATGAAACTGCAAAACGACAAGAAGAAAAATAGACTCTGGATTGTAAGTGTTCACATATGACTGCAATCAGAAAACATAACCTGTGAAAACGATTTCAACTTACAGTCAATCTTATCATCCACAGGGGCATTAGGATGAAACACCGAGAGTGCACGAGCAAATTCCTCAAACCCCAAGATTCCATTGTGCTTCGTGTCAAACAAGTCAAACACCTGAATTCAAGCGACCCCGAACACCTCTAAACAACATCCAATATCGCCCTATACTCAATAAAATGCTTAAAAATGCAACCATACCCTATCAGCAAACAAGCTTTCCTTTTTGTTGGTCTTAAACAATGCCAACTGAAATTTCTCCTGTATTGAGATAGAGAAACTAAAATAAGTTTCTAACTTTCATTCCAAATCAAGATGATGACCGCTTAAAAAAACAAACCTTATTGATTAAGCCATCGTCATTAACCGCGCTACTACTAATCTTCTTAAATAGCTCATAAAGGGCTTCTATTTCGCTAACGCTAACTGCATTACACAGATGCAATTTATTATACAACAAAAATCCTGCTTGATGTTTGAATCACTAAATTTGATGTAAATAACTATATATGTAGGCTAATTGCATACAAACTGTCTGGCTAGCAAGAATTGCAGGATCGTCAAGCTCCTGCGTTTGTTTATTCAATTCAAGATCACAACAGTATAGCAAGGAAGCACATAAATGCTTGATCCCTTCTAAGCACTGAGACATGGCACTTGTTGTACATTAAAACCCTCCATACCTGTTCATAAAAATAACGCATACGGGTAAAGTCAAGCCAACGACATGTAAACATAAAAAACGGGTTGAAGAAATATCAAATATACAAATAACCTTTTGACCATTTCCTGCTGCCGCTGCTGCTACTGCTGCTGATAATCAAACAACTGTATTCAAACTAATTCTGTTGGGAGTACACAAACTAAATAAGTATCGCGAGATCGTTGGAAGTGTTCCAATTCTAATTGATCCTTACATGAAGACAATTGCACAACAGAATACGAATCAGATACATTTAATCTTGTGATTCATAAGCAACAAAATTTTACATCTGATATCTGAATCTGAATTATGGCCCACAAGTTGATTTCATCGTTGGTGATTCCTTTCAATACAAACTGATTACACGCCCATTTCAAGAATCTAGCTTTCTTGAAAATTTCTATCAATTACAAAATCATCGTAGTTTTCATATGAACTATATATAGTAATTAACTACCAGATTCCGATTTTCACTTGAGATACAAGAACAAACTTTAACCGATTCAAGTAGATGCGATCTTCAAATGCCACAATCCATAGCACAGATCAAGATTCTCAAAGAAGCGATTAAGTTATAGTAATTCAACGTAATTGGAGTACCCAGATCAAATAAATTCAGAATAATACGATTACAACAGATTAAAGAGCTGGCGAAATCCAAAAAAGATTGAATCTTTACAGGCAAAGAAACAAGAACAGGGAGGGTATACGATATAATACTAACCTTATGGAAGAGTGCCAGATGTGTAGTTTAGAATTGGGGACAGTGTTGTGTTGTTGATGTATAGATTCCGAGTTAAAAACAGAAATGAAATTGAGATTTAAAAAAGGAAAAGAAATGAAAGAATAGGGTAATGAATGATTAGTGTTGGCCACGATAATGATGTGGGGAATAACATGGAGATGGGGATGGGGGACGGGGCGACGAAGACGACTGCCAAAAGATGCACGGACATCGGCCCCCTTAATTTTTCTGTGTTTTATTTATTTATTTATTTCATTTTATTTTTTATAATTTTACTTAAAACCAAAATATCAAGCATGACATGTTTAAGGTTTTTTTTGTAAGATGCAAAAAAACAGTCCCAGCGTAAAAGAACACATAAAATATAGGTAGCGACTCAACAACTAAAATATACGAGTACAACATCATGTGGTGCGAAAGGTACAGAATTGAAATCCAAATTTAACTCAAATTTGGTAAATTTAATTTTCTTGCCATAGTACCGACATCGCTATCTAATACTCGTACACTATATATAATGTTAGAATAGGTGTGTTCAGTTAGCTACACTAAGGTTTTATTGTAATGACCCAAAAATCTAAAAGGAATATTATATAAATAAAATAAAGAAATTAATGGGATTAGAGTATTAAAGGTTAACTTTTTTAAACTATAAGATTGAAAGAAAAACAAGTTTTAAAGATTAAGTTTATAATAGAAATAAGTTGTAAGTTGAACAGAGATATATTATACCTACTAAAAGAAAGTTACTATAAATAGTAACCAAACACCTAGAAACACATAGCATGTGTGTGTGTTTGCCTAGAAGTCTCTAAATTAGAGAAAGTGAGACTTGTGACCAGAACACACACACACACACACACACTAGTGTATGTTCTTGGTGTGAGAGCAAAGAGAGAGTGTATAAATTTGAGATTAAAGGTGCTTTGAGCATGGATTAAGAGAGGAACAAACTCAAGGAAGAAGATGAACAAGATTACAACATCGATTACTTAAGAAATTCATGTTAGAATCTCTTAAATTAATGTGTTATATGGTTTTAGTGAGAGAAAATTAAGATTAGCCCCTTTTTGGTATGATTATGATTTGAATGTTATGTATTTAAGGTTTTTGGTGTTTACATACCTATATAAACATCTGGTAATGAGTTTATGTTGTTAAATTAAGATTAAAATGAGTTTTGGGGCTGAACATGGTTGTTCACGAAGAACAATTTGTTGTTAGAAGTCAACACGGGTTATGTTGTTATGGGTAGGCCATGTAGGTTGAATAGAGGCCATGTAGATTGATACATGTCGTGTAAAAAGGCCATGTAGCCTGAACACAAGCTATGTAGACTGACACAGGCCGTTTAGGGTTAAAACATGTCATGTAGGTTGACACAAGCCATGTCAAATGACATGTAGGACTCTATCAGATTATAAGTTTGGTTTTATGCTTTATATAAGATCTATAATTCATATACTATCAGTCTATTATTACTTAGGTCTTTTGGGACTTAATGAAAGAATAGAGAAGACATTGAAAGTTATGGATCACATGTGAATACTTCGAGCTGATACTCGTAAATAGTGATTCATGTGTACTAGTGTTACTATGCAAATGTATCTATGAGTATCATTGATTTTGTATGATAATACATGAGGGAACATGAGTTGAGATAATGTAGAATGCATAGTTTTAATTTTTAAAGAAGGTGTAAAGTAGTAAAATGTCAAATGTTAAAGTGAAAAGAAATGAGCAATATTGAGTACATTGATAATATGGAAAGTAATCTACAAAATATGACATATGCAAAGAAAAGTCATAATTGGTATGGGAGGTGATTTAGCAAGTAAAATAATAAATAAGAGTATGGATAAAGTATAACTTGATTAATAATTTAAGTATTGATGACGGATTATAAAAATATATGAATATAGAGTTGTAAAGAATTATGAAATATTGACCAAGTAAAAAGTGACAGAAAGACAATTAAAGTATAACACGAATGTCAGATAAATAAAAAGATTATGAAAGTGCAAAGTTATCGGGAGGCAAAAGAGATTATGATAGAGATTAATATTATTGGTAAGTATTTGATACAGTTATCGGGATCCGGTAAATGTTATTGGAACTTACAGATACAGTTACAGAGATAAGAGTTCAATATCCGGGACTGAGTACCAGGAGCGGAAAAATAGCATTTAATGAATTGTATTTGAACCTATTGCAAACAAATAATTAATTACCTATTAAAGGTCCTAGAACTTAATTTGTTTTAATCCCATATAAAACCCAATTAACCTAATTTGCTTTTGTTTTGAGGAATTCGATTTCTCTCCCCCCTATCCCTAGTTCACGGTCGAAAACCACCCCTGGTAGTCGTCGATTTAAAGTGTACCCAAGGTGATCACATGTTGATTTCTGAGCTCGTGGTTCAGAAGATGATCTTACAAGCTAGTACCGGTTGCAGAAATGTGAAGATGTGTGTACTGGCTTTTAGAGCTGAGCTGAGTGTCTCCTTTAGATTACTCAACAGTGAAAAGATATAATACTAAGTCTTTTGTAAAGTAATTTGGTTAACCTACTATCATTCAATCTGAATTTCTGGCTATATAAAAATCGATTTGTATGTTAGTTTAATTGTATTTTTCTGCCACGTGAGTATTGTCGATGTCTGGATCTGAAAAAGGGTTTCATATTTAAATCCCAATCTAAAATCAATTTTGGATGTAGGACAACGATTTCCATCAGTAGATCACATGGCTGGAGCTATTCATGATGCCATTCGAAAGAGGGAGAAGATAGAGAAATGAGAGGGGTTAGTTATTTGCTATTTGAAAATTGTTGCCCGAGTTCGACTGATTCTCACCTAGGTCAATTCATAATCAAAATAGACCAAGTTTGACCGATCTCCTCTTCGAAACATTGAGATGATCAAATACATATCAAACAGATGTGTAGACTGTAGTAATCACCTCGGTCAAGCGATTACATACCAAGTAGTCGGCAGATTCCGCTGGTTTTTGCCACACTGATCATGGGAGACTAAACATCATCTTGTTTTATATACAAGTATGCTTTACGTTATGCTTACTGCTAAAGAACTTATAAAAGGTTTATGTATCGTTTTTCACTTTATGTAATACAAATAAAAACCTGCCCGTCAAAGTATAATCTCGCGAGGGACCATGAAAACTTTATCCAAAACAGAGGGTCCTTCTCGCAGGTGTTATCCTGTGCATCTTCCATATTCCTGCTTTTATACAACCTTGCATCCCTTGTTAGGCTAATGTTTGGGATTACATACAATGCCTGTCCATTTGCTTTTAAAGTGTGAATGAGATTATTTATCCAAACAACTTATTTATTTATTTATTAAAATAATTTCTATTGAATTACTAGTTTACAGTTGCCTCATTCCAAACACATAAAAATCCCAAATACCCTGGAACAAGATTTTGTACCGTGTTAAAAACATACAAGCACAATTACAACAGGTAATAGATATTCTGAAATTTTGTATAATGATTTACATGAGATATAGAATTTTGCCCTCGAGTTCGGTTCAGCTGGTTGCATTATCTATATCAGAAATAGAACAAAAACAAAACAATAAAAATAATGAACCCATTCTATTTCATACTTGCGTTTATTACTAACCACCAAACGGTCTACAAAAACTTACAACCAATGCCGATGCGAAAGGGTATATCATTTGAAGTTATAACTAGGTACAATGTGTCGTGACATATCTCCTTCAAAATTCACAATAGAATTACTACCTAGTTTCATATAAGAATTCTTAACTCTTGGTTATTCTGAAATAATATGATTTGCATGTTTACCTGTCATCCCTGTAGGTCCCCTCCTTCTCTTGATCCTTTAGGAATCCTAAAAATGCAAGGAACCCAAAGAAGAAGAACCCACCTGATGACCACCCACCTCCTCCACCACCACCGCCACCACCTCCATCATCATCTCGCGGGGGTAGTCCAGTCCCTCCATCGTCAATTTCAGGGGACTTCTCTTTCCCTGTTTCCAGTTAATTCTCAGAGACGAATTTAAACAATATGATTTCTAAATAATAACATATACAATCTTGATTTCCAAAAACCAAGAGAAATAGGAAGTTCAGGCTTATGATTTATAAGCAAAAGTTACTCTTTCTATAAAGACGATTATAGAGAGAAAATATGCAGGCACAACCTACAAGCATTCCAGTAGGTTCATATACTCGGTTGGATCCAAGTTGGGCCAAAAGCCATTAGTTATAAGCAAAGATGGCTGTACTTAAAGACAAAATTTACTGTATAAGCAGTCCCCTTTACTCAGAATTGCTAATGTACCATCATATGCTGTGGATGGGTAAAAAATGACGAAACAATTAATTTTCTAATATGAATTTTTTAATAGGCGATTTTGTGTAGTTCTTAATAAAGAGGTAGAGGTAAAATTCAAACCAAATTTATTCTTGTTCTACGAACTTCCAACCAAATTTATTCTTGCCAACTTGCACCAGCAACAACATGGTGCCAAGCTTGAGGGCTACTCAAACTTATTGGTTCATGGTAGGTCTGTTACTTTTTGACAACTAGTACAGTAAGAAAGATCAAGAAACCACAAAAAGAAAGAAAAAAACATTCTGACAAACATAAGCTAATCTTCTATAATTTCTCATGCCAGAGAAACCACAAAAAGAAAGAAGAAAAGACTGAAATGTGAAACATGAAAAACTCTAATAACTACCTTGTATAGGCGCAATGGTGATTGTAGATGACTGTCGTGTGACGGTTTGTGTCTGCTCTGCACCCATCCTCGCATTCTGCATAAGAGAAAATGCAAGATCAATAAATAAACTCACCACAATTTCAACTAAAACTGCTTTGCTAGTATGCAGTAAGAAACAATAATGACAGATGGAGTAAATAATGGTGCACCATGCCACGCATGAAATACATACTCTATCATGTTCTCCCATTTTCAATTTACATGTTAAATGCTATATCATTCTGAGCCTCTGAGGTTTAAGAAGACAAACAGCAAGAGGAAAGGTACACATCCCTTCTACTACACCAGCAGATATCTATAGGAACTTAAGAAGAAAGATGTATAGACAATTTTCTTAAGTTGTAATGCCAATAAGTTGTTTTCCTTCCAATTTCTGCTCTATATATTACATCATAATATCTTGCAGATGATACTATGATAGAATACAATTACCTGAAATCCTGATAGCATTTATCTTCGGGGGTGTTTGGTTCAAGTATTGTTTTTGAAGGGATTGGGATTTCAAATGGGATTGGTATTTAGTGGGATTTGCATTTAGTGGGATTTAAAATCCCATCTTGTGTTTGGTTCATATTTCTTAGGTGGGATTTCCACCACC
>JAUEJL010000006.1:12220-42602 GCA_032274825.1 Drosophyllum lusitanicum | reverse complement strand
AACAGCCGCTGGGGATAGGCTACACTGTGGTGTAGTTAAGCCCCGGCACAGTAACAGTTTGTGCAGGATTGCAGGTGAAACAGTTTGGATGCGAGACGTCCTGGGGAGATGTTACTCATGTTATATGTTGTTTATGTTCAGTTAGTATGCTCACTAAGCATTTGCTTATGTTTCAGTATTGCATGTTGCAGGTGACGTAGGTTCCAGCAAGGGTAAGGCCCCAGTGCGGTGATCAGCTGGATAGCTTATGGTTTTCAAGAAGCAAACTCTTGACACTACTTTTGTAAAAGTCAGCACATGTGTACTTAGAAATTGTATTTTTGTGAAACTCTGATAGTTTTTTAGGTGCTAACACTGGAAATAATGTTTTTAAGTCAAAAATCTGAAAAGTGGTGTTACATGAGTTCTGCTTATTATCTCCTCCTTAATTCAAAATATGATGCTTATCTCTTTAAGGTTTGTTAAATATCCATTAATCCCCACGTTTCCTTTTCTTTTTTATTAAATTAAATTAGTAATATTATATATAATATATAATATATAATATCCATTAGTTAAGAGTTATATATACTATATAAATATATAAAATATATACTATCTCCTTTAATATTTTTACTCTCTTTTTTGACCACTTTAGTCGTTGATGACAAAAACATTTTTCTATTGCTCTCCTCCTCCGATCAACTTGGCCAACTTATTAAATAATTATATCAAATTAGCTCCTTTTGCTCCTTGACCTACAAAATAATAAGAAGAATCAAAGTAGTATATTTTATCATATATCGGTACATAAATTAATCAAATAAAGCATAATAATGTAGATATAAAATGCACCGATCAGTAAGCACTTATGTATCTTGGTGTAGTAATTCTCATAAATCAAAGGTCATGGGTTCGAATCATGTCATGGACAATTCAAGATAGATTTAAAAGCTGTTATAAAATAAACTGAACGTTTACCCAAAAATTCAAAAAATGAATAGAAGAGGGCTAACATTACCCAAATAATTCATGTATTACTATTGTTACTTTATTTTTCTTTCCTTTTCAAATTACAATTAATTCCTTTTCTTTTAAAAAAATTATAACCTTTTATAATAATAATATTAATAAAAAATTAACTTGGATCAACTTATTAAATAATCTTAGTTATTTAGTAAAAAATAAAAACATTCATTAATTGTTCTATAATAATCCTTCAATTAAGTCATAGATATTTGTCAATTTTAAAATAATCAATTTGTTTAGAAGTATTAAATATATTTTTACCTTTTATAATATCATAAAACGATAAAGACCTAATTTTATTGCCTCTTATTGTAATAATGATCAATGATATCTTGTATAAGAAATACAATAACGTCTCTTTGTATAATGATATTATGTTTTCTGTCGTAACATCTGCTCTCCCCTCGCATCAACTTTTCTACCTTTGTTCTTTGTGTAATTGTGTTGATGCTGTCTACCGTCATTTTTTTAAAATTCTGGTTTTAAAATTTTTAATATATTTTATATTAACATTTAATATTTATTATTTCTTAAACCAACATATATATCACATAGATATCTTATATACTATAATATAATATAAATATGAATATAAATATAAAGTAATTAATATGATATATTCAACAGATTTCCTAGATACATATATCACTTATTTGAGCAAAATATAAATACAATTGGTTTAGTGATTTACATTTATTTAACAGAGGTGGTTGAAGCCCCGTTACTTTCACAATCCATCATCCTTGCCCTACTCATCATCGGCTCATCGCTGCTGTGGTTTTGTTTTCTCTCCAGCTGCCGACTCCTCCAAATCAACACCCCCGATTTCTATCCCTCTTTCCTCCCAGTTTCAAGCCCTAGTTTCATTCCGACGCCAAACAACAACAACTACCAGGTAGCATCCATCGTCTTTACATCTAACTTATTTTGCCCTAATTTATTGTTTTCTATTTTCCAAACGTATTTGGATCTCACTCGAGATGTATATCTTATCTTTGCTTGCTTTATTGATTTCGGTGTCTTAAAAATATACCCTACGTTTTCGTTTCACACATATCGTTATCGGTTGGCTCCTGAGTTTATTTACTATTTCACGGGAGTAATTATCCTCTTTTCACATTCTTTTACGGTGATTTGGTTGAGAAGTAGCATGTGAAACAGACAACATTTTTGTTAGTATAAAATTAAGTTTTGAGGGCTTTATTTATCTTGAGTGATTACCAAGTTCTCCAAATTTTGTTGAATTGGACGGGAACACTTGATTGATCAATATGTCTTGTTTTTCTTATTCCAGAATTGAGGTTTGTAGTGCGAAATGGCATCTGTCTCCAGTCAGCCTCAGTTCAGGTACACACAGACACCATCGAAGGTTCTTCATCTGAGGAACTTGCCTTGGGAGTGCACTGAAGAGGAATTAATTGAACTTGGGAAGCCGTTTGGTAAAGTGGTGAACACAAAGTGTAATGTTGGAGCAAACAGAAATCAAGCCTTTATTGAATTCGTGAGTGTTAATTGGCAATCAGAATCAGTTACTGCTTCTTCATTTTTGTACCCCTTAATGCCTGTTGACTCATCGCTTCATGGTTATACTATTTATAGGCTGAACAAAATCAAGCTATTGCAATGATATCATACTATGCTTCGTCATCAGAACCAGCCCAGGTACGAGGGAAAACTGTCTACCTACAATACTCGAACAGGCAAGAAATTGTGAACAACAAAACCTCTGCAGATGTTGCTGGAAATGTACTTTTGGTAACCATTGAGGGCAATGATGCCCGCCTTGTCAGCATTGATGTTTTACATCTGGTAAGTAATTTCATTTCGTGTACTGCATGATCTAAGGAGGTAAGTTATCAGTAGATAGATGTTGCCAATAGCATTTGGTTGGTAGGTTGTAGCACTTGCTTGTTAAGCTTCATTGTTTGACGTCAAATGTAAATGGATCAGCAGGCCCATGTCAAGGATTTATCTTCGATGGCAGCTTATTGCTTGGGGAGAAAGAGCGCATGTGTGTTTGTCTCCTTTCTCCTTTCCCCTTCCTTAACACTGGCTCTTTCTTCCTCATCTCTTCCTATCCCTACAATTATTAGACTTTAGGACTAGTTTATTTTGTTTTTCATATTTTACCTATTTTATTTTATTTTGTTTCTGCATGGTTTGTGTTGTAGTGCTCTGTATGTGGCAACGTTGTCCATGATGTTATGTTAATATCTAACTTGGTTGTTCGACTGTTCTGACTGAGGTAACAGTCGAACAGAAAGATTCCAATAAGGCTATATCTAGTTAGTTACTAATGGGTCCTGATATTGTGATAATGGATTGATGGGTGTTCATAACGCTGTACATAGGCTAGTCACTTGTTTTTTTTCATAGACATACTGGGCAAGAAAGGTACTGGCTTTGAGCTAGGGGAAAATGTCAGACACTCAGACTTTAAACTAGTAACTAATCACTTTTATACATCATATGATTATATGACATAATACACAGCAATATTAGTTAAATATACATAGCAATTCTTACAGTTAGCTTGAGTGGGATTCCATCTGCAAAAAGTTGTTATGAGTTATTTCTAGGGTTAATTGAGAGGATGTTTATAACCCCTTCTCCCACCTACGTTTTTATCATGCTTTTCGAGTTTTCAAGAACGAGGATGATTGCCTGGAGAGGTGCCTTTAGATTAACCTCCAGAATGTGTGTGTCAGTTTCAGTGTGTTTTTTTGTTGCTTTTTTTGGGGGGGGGGGCATTGATTATACTTACACAACAGTCAAGATATGTATTATGAGAATAGTCAATCTGAATCATCTCTATGCTTATGTTGGGGTTTCTTCATTGTTTCTTATCTAAAAATGTAATCATGGAGATGAAAACTGAATAAAGCTTGGTTGTATTGAGGTACATCTTGTTGTGTGTGCTTTGACTTGAATAAGGTCTGGTATTTGAATTTTGACATCAACAGTTAGCTTGTTATACTCTCTTTCTTTATTGGTTTTATGAATTAGGAGTGGATTACCTCCGCATGCAGAAAATGTTTCTTTGTTTTAGCCAACTCATTGCAATTTTAAAGGAATATTTACAGATGAGCCCGTTTTAAATTGCTGCAGGAAACATAACACAAATCTAACTCTGGAAATCTGCCGTACAATTCATGCTCTTCTTGATGAGAAGCCATTCCTATTACTTGTGTACATGAAACTTACCACCCTAATTATACTGGACTTGTTTTTTTTGTGCGTGTAATTCTTGCTTCCAGTTTCTTATTACATATGATAGAACTTAGAAGAAGCTTGGGAATTCAATTTTTGTGCCAACAGAAGTTGATTAGGTCATGTAATTTGGAGATCATCGTAAAATTAAGTATTATTTTACTCTACATGCTTTTCTGTTATCGAGAACATATCTTTGTAAGCTCCATTGTTAGTCCTATGTTTTGCATCTCGCATTACACCTTCATTTGTAGACAAAGATGTCTTTTCTATATCTGAATCTTTTGTCGTTTGTCTTCATACGTAGAAACTGCGTTTTCGTTTTCATTGTATTCTGTATTGAAAAGGATAATAGATGAAATTTGTCTGCTATGCGTGTTCTATAGTTACTTCAAAAAATAGCCTCTTGCTTCAGAATTCTGAAAGTGTTTGTGACTTTGTTCTCTAGGTGTTTTCTGCATTTGGGTTTGTGCATAAAATCACAACATTTGAGAAGACAGCTGGATTCCAGGTGTGTGAAATCGTGTAGGAATTTATCTTTGATTTCTTAAGCATGACACCTTTAGAAAGTGGATTATAACATATTTGCTTTTCAGGCTCTGGTGCAATTTACTGATTCAGAAACTGCTACTTCTGCAAAGGATGCTCTTGATGGAAGAAGTATTCCCAGGTGACTGAATGTTATTATGGGTTTAAGGTGTATCTCTTCTGGATCATTTCATCTTTTTTGTGATATTAATAAACCATTATTTAGATCTATGTTTTAAATTTCTCAAAATACCTACTTGCTGGTGCTTTCTTTGATGTTCATACCAAATTCTTAATCCTATAAATTTACAGGTATTTGATCCCGGAGCTGGGACCATGTTCTCTTAAAATAACATATTCGGCACATACAGATCTGAGTGTGAAATTCCAGAGTCATCGTAGCAGGTGAAACCATTGATGACATCTTTGTTAAATTTCTTTTACTTTTTCTTTTTGCTGGTTATTAAGACGGAGGAATTATCTATTGATATCCATTTTGCTGCTAGCTTGATATGTTTGTTTTTTTTGGCTTCAGGGACTATACCAACCCTATGCTTCCTGTTGCATCCTCAGCCATAGATGCTACTGGTCAGGTATGTCTTAAATTGGGTCCTCGATTGTGATGTTTGTTACGTATAAATCTTATGATTCGCCAATCTGATTCGTATCATTATGTTAGCTGGTTTTGTTTCTTTTCATCTCAAGTGTTATTTTATTTCTTTTGCAGTTCAGTTTGGGTTTAGATGGGAAGAAGATCGAATCCGAGAGTAATGTTCTTCTTGCTTCTATTGAGAACATGCAGTATGCAGTCACTTTGGATGTATTACAGATGGTATCTCAAGTTCTATGAATATCTGTTTTTCGTCCATATTTTATTATGTAAAAGCAGCATACTTAGTTTGTGTGTCTGGTAATCATCAGGTGTTTTCTGCTTTTGGGCCTGTTTTGAAGATAGCCATGTTTGACAAAAATGGAGGAGTCCAAGCTTTAATTCAATATCCTGGTGAGTTAGTTTATCCACATAGCACTTACATTTAATTCCATTATATTAGTGTCAATATATTATCATCTTGAAATTCATGACACGAGTTAATATAACTTTTTACTATATGAGAAATTACAAGTACATAACTATTTAAGAATCTTCATAAATTTATAAAAGAGTTGCTCTAGAAATTTTTTTGTTCTGACGCTAGACTACACTCTATATAATGTATTGATGCAAGTGAATCTACAGATGTTCAGACAGCTGTCATGGCCAAGGAAGCCCTGGAAGGACACTGCATATATGATGGAGGGTTTTGCAAGCTTCACATCTCGTATTCTCGTCACACTGATCTAAGTATAAAGGTATTTTACACCTTTGCAATATAAGTTTTTAATAAATCCATTTTAGATAAAAGACGACCCAAATTGAGAATTAATCTGTTGCTTCCTGGGCTGATGATTTTCAGGTGAACAATGATCGGAGTAGAGATTACACAATGCCAGCCGCCCCGATGATGAACCCACAACCCTCAATCTTGGGGCAGCAACCACCATCAGCCGCTCCCCAATACAATGCCGCCGCCCAGTACATGCCTGGACCAGAAGGGTATGCACCTGCCCCCCAGTCTTCAGCAGGGTGGGTTCAAGGTCCACCAGCACCACCTCAACCCATGCCAATGCAGATGCATAATCACCAGTACATGCCACAGCAGGGCATGCCATCTGATATGGGTCATGGGCCGGCTCACTTTAATGCTCAAAATGGGTACCCGCAAGGTGCACCACCACCGCGTTACCATCAATAGAATCCTTCTCTTCTTTGGCCTTTTCCTTGCTCGTTTAAAATGCTTTTTGTTTTGAGTTGTCTAAGATTGGTTTGTTATTTAGTAGTGGAAAGCGGGCTGCAACGGGCACTGTTTGCTGCAACGGGCACTGTTTGAGACCATATAACTGAATTATCTCCATTTTGACCTCTGAACTTTCTTTGTGTGAACTTCCAAATTTGTTGGAAACTGATCTCGTGATCTGTTGTTGTACATCATCTCATTTACCTGTGCTTTTAGTGTTTTCGATATGCAATATTAAGGTGAATTGGAAAATCTAACAATACCCTTCTCATATGCCATGAACCAAAACCAAAAACAGTTTTGCAAAATTATAGAAACCATCAATCGCGATTTCTGTAGTTTGGATTGAAGAACGATGTCTTATGAAGCTAAATTTCACAGCAATACAACAGTTTACGAAAAGGTCACTTCGATTTTCCCATAATTTTGAAATATTTGAGACTTTTAAAAACTATTATTATCCATGTGTAAGCAACCGACCGTCATGTTATGTTGTTTTTAAAGGGTTACCAGCAACAAGAACAACTTGTCTTTGAGAATAAAAAGTACTCGGAGTGTTTGACAAAAGTAGCCGGTAGCTGAAATTGAATACTGTAAAATTAAGAAAAAGGACCAAAAAGAAGGAATTGGAAAACAATTAAAGAGGATATTTAAGTAATTTTGTATATAAAAAACTTTCGACTAGTTTTAAAAGCTACTTTAAAAACTTTATATGTATTAACTTTTTATACATTGTTATGTATAACTAAAGAACGTAAAATACAAAATGTGTTCAAATTTACGTACGAGACGTATTCTTTATTGGGGTACGAGACATTTATATATTGGAATTCAAATTTCTTTACCAACCGTACAAAGACATACAAATAAAAAAAAATTCTGTTTAATTTTTCTAATTTTACAAACTAAACAGAAAACAACATAGATAGATAATAATAATAATTATTTAATTCTGTTTCATTTATCTGAAAGCATCTAATTTCCTCATATTTAATAATTTTCCTTTAGAACATTATCCTAAAAACTAAAGTCCATGCATAACCTCTCTTACTCAAAGTCTAAAGCAATACACTTATCACACACATTCTTGGATCCTGCAAGATATTTGATATAAAAGCCAAGAAGAAAACAAGGGAGCGCCAATTTTTTATTTTAGTTTGAGATAAGCCTAATCTTCGTTTCTTGCTATTTTCTCTTCCAATTTATGTGGTTCAGACGAAGATTAGGAGACGACCAAGTTGAATTTATTCAATAAACTCCACCCCTCCCATAAACCCTAATGAAATTCTAACCAAATGACTACTCTTCAAGCTTTTCTCATCTCAAAACCCCCAATATTCGCTTACACTCTTCCTCACTCAACACGCTTTTTGATTCACCAACATCGCTCCTTCAATTCAAATGGTCTTTCTTCATCAAATTCTCACCAAAAGTCTCCATTTTTCTGCGCATTGCATCAGGACAATGCCAATTCAAGCTCGGATTTAGCTTCTTGGAGTAATGATGATCGTAATCCGCTACCGGAGCTGGAACCGGAGTCGCCGGCGCAAGTTAGAGACGGTGAGGTTTCTAATAACGAAGAGATGTCGGCAGATGTCGCCGGCGGTGGATTGGGGAAGGTGAAGTTACCTTTTGTGGTGTTTTTGATGGGATTATTTGCAAAAATGAAGAGTGGGTTTGAGAAAATGTTATTATCGGAGCGGTTTAGTTGGTGGCCGTTTTGGCGGCAAGAGAAACGATTAGAGATGCTGATTTCAGAAGCAGATGCTAACCCAAAAGATACAACCAAGCAGACTGCTTTGCTTGTTGAGCTAAATAAGCACAGGTTAGAAATGGGGTTTCAATGATTTCAGTTTATGTACTTGATTATCTTGTTAAAGGATAGTGAATGAATTTTCCTAATTCTCAGTTTCCCACTTGTAGTTTTGTTGACTTGCTAAGATACAAAAGACATAGGGGGTGTTTGGTCAATTAGATAATTGTTAGTAATAAAATGTGTCATAGAGCATAGTTTTTGTTGTTTGAGTTTGTAATAATCATAATGGATTCTCTGAGTGTTTGATAATTTGTAATTATTTAATTGATGATAAAAAAAGGAAATTTTTTTTGAAAGAATACAAGGGACACTGTGAAAGGAGATGGAGCAAATTAAGTTAAAACTTAAAGAGTTACCTTTGGATAACAATTGTTGCGGTTGGTATGAAACCGATCATCTTACCCTTAAATAGTCCGGTAATCAAAAGCAAAATTGAAGTTGTCTTTATTGTGACTTCAAATTTCAATATTTGATAATTATTTCGTGAATGCAAATCCAAGTACCCCACATATGCAATAGTGTTTGATTCTAACTGTTGAATTTGTAGTTGAGCTGCAAAATAACATTGCAAGGTGTCTAAAATTGCTTGTTCCAGTAGGGATTTTGTTTTATTCATAATTTTAGAAACTACAATATTTAGTCATGACAAAACACTGTAAATATGCTGGTTAGAAAACTAATTCAAATAAAGGAAATCATTAACTTGTGTTTATTTCACTTTGTTGATAACTAAAGTGAGTTATTACTTCTGATCGTCATAATTTGCTGAACACTAAAAAGAACATTATAGCAAAAACTGAGTTAATTTGAATAAATTGTGCAAAACCATCATCTGGAATGACTAGCTCTAAAACAGCATTAATATATTTCTTGCATTTTTGTGGTTAAAAGTCAAGTATTATGATGGTTGAACAGTCAAACCGTTAACTCCTATCTCGGGTATTATGTCGTGTTATCTAAAACAGGCAAATCTACAACCACCATCAAATTCAATATCATCATTTCTTTCTTTGTTTTTTTTAAGATACATGTAAGATCATGCACATCCTCTCTTCTCATAGTTACAAACTTATAATATCTCTCTTTAAATAAATAAATAAATGGTGAGTTTAGTGGTAAATTTGTTGCTCTGCATATATTTAGGTAATCTAACACATGATTTAATGTTCATATTTCCAACTTTTGGCAGACCCGAGTCTGTCATTAAGCGCTTTAATCAAAGGGAATATGCAGTAGACAGTAAAGGTGTAGTTGAGTATATTCGAGCTCTTGTTGTCACCAATGCAATTGCTGAATATCTTCCTGATGAGGAATCTGGAAAGCCTTCCACTCTTTCTGCACTGGTAACCTGGTTTTCATATCAATATTTTGAGCCCATCTTTTGACTTGTTTTATTGGTCAACCCGAACATTTGTTTGTTAATCTTGGTACAGTTGTTTGTTTAATATATTTTTTCTACTAATTTGTGTCATAATGTACTTTCAGTTGCAAGAATTGAAGCAGCGAGCATCAGGGAACTTGGACGAGCCCTTTCTAAACCCTGGTATATCTGAGAGGCAACCATTACATGTAATGATGGTAAGAGTTTAGTTAATCACTTGCATCTACCTCTTTGGTGAAAACCTGTTACATATGGCAAATAATTGGTTAACAGGTCAAAATGGGTTTGGGCTGACCTGCAAACACTTTTTCCGTTATTAAATTTTTGTTTATAAATAATTAATGTTCTAAACATTGTAACACCCCTGTTTTCAAAAAGCTATACATATATAAAGGGTATACACACTATTACCTTATAACATAATGTTAAGACTTAATTATTAGAATTAGACTTGATAAATAAGAAGACAAGGTTGTAAGTAAGCATGCACACAAGTAGCTTACAAAGCTACTTACAAGTCCCACAACACAGGCTACAAACTATCTAAGCAAAGCATGATAAATTAAGTCTATAAACATGACAAATCAAACCTAAATGTAGGTTGTACATAGATCTAGAGTTGTCCAAGTCTTGAAGATAAAGAGGTGAGAATGCAAGGCTAGAAGGATGACCATTCAAGGCTAGAAGCATGAGGTAGTGAAACAAGTACATATGTGTCCGAATCCCATGAATTCACAAGTTATAAAGCTTAATGAACAAGTACCTATAAGCAAGCCACTTACACTATAAATAGAGGTTAAGGGGAAGACATTCTCTTCATCTCTAAAATCTAAACACTCTTTTAAAAGATTAGTAGTAACATAAGGAGAGTAAGAAGTTTAAGAAATTCTAAAGCAAGGAACAATGTGAGAGTACGTTATGTGCTCGAAGTGGAATTTGGACGACTTTCCTGATCCCTTTTTATTTATTGGTTATTGACCCATTCCCAACTCGGTGTAAAATGGGTTGAAATTGCCACCTCTGATAGTATCTTTGCATCCATAACAATCGTTTTTTTAATTGTTGGTTGCTTGACCAACTGTTTGGAGTCGTAATGTGATTATCCTTAGCTTAAAGGTAATTAAATATGATTGTGGCATTTCTTGTTATTCATAGGTTGATCAAAAAGCATCGAACCGGTCATCACATTTTGCACAGGAGCTCATCTCAACGATCTTATTCACAGTTGCTGTTGGTTTAATTTGGTATTGAGTTTCTCTATTACAACTATTCATGTAAACAATAAACGGGATTGGCATAAACTTTAAGATAAAAACGAATACATAGCAAAGAAGTGGACAAAGACTTATCTATGATTTAGTGTTAAATGAATCAAAATTTTGAATGATTCAAAGGATAATTGTTCTGAATGAGGAGTAAATTTCTTGCATTTTGTGTTAAATTGTTGGTAAATTTTACCATTGATTTACTTTATCCTTCTTCAGGGTAATGGGTGCGGCTGCACTTCAGAGGTATATAGGTGGTTTAGGTGGGATAGGGACTTCAGGTGTTGGATCAAGTTCTTCATATTCCTCTAACGATTTGAACAAAGAAATAATGCCCGAGAAGGTAAAGTTTCATCTTCGGGTCTTTACTTTCAAACAGAGGATATCTTTCGGGCAATACAGGAGTTAGAAAAGGGTCTTCACTAAAGAAATTTTCTTTCCAAGGATTATGCATAGTAATACTATCAATCCATGGACAAATTTATATTGCTTTTCCAAATTATATTTGTACAGGCTCTAAGTGGGACTCCCAAGTAAAATGACATTCTAGGTTTTTATTTTTTGGATAACTTCAGCTACAAGGATATATTGCATTCTTTGTTTAGTTGTTGTGGAAAATGATAGTCTTGTTCCTTAGTGTGGTTAACTTTGGGGCCCATAAAGAGACTTCTTTAGCCTGCTACTTCTCCCTAGTTGGAGTTAACCTTGATTGGCTGGCATGTAGTTTTTTAGGGACTTTAATTTCGACCCCTTATATATGAATGGGTCAATTTGGGTAATGTTCTGTTTCAAAGTGGTCAAATAGGTAAAATCCTAAAAGTTGGCTAAAAAGGAAATGTGTCAAATGAGTGAAAATCACCCAACGTGTTTTTTAATGCATAGTACATTGTAAACATTGAAACTCATTGTTATTTTGTGAAATTGATTTTCCCAACTACCCCTCCAGCTAAGTGCTATTGATCCATTCAATAACCAAATTGGCCATTTAAATGAAACAATTCAGTTGCACTATAGATGAAGAAATGCGCTGATATGGGTTCTACTTTAGTAAAATGATACCGAGGTTGAATGCTTGTAACAGGAAAGATCTTTTAAGATGTAAAATATTGAATATAAATATGAAAAGAATCTCTTGAGATGTAGATATGATAATCAATTTCATAGAAGATATTTTATTCATAACATGAACAGTATGTAAAGTTTACCATATTGTCCAATGAAGGCTTTTCTATTGTGTTGACCAGGATTTGACCTTGTGTTATGATTTTCTGCAGAATATAAAGACATTTAAGGATGTTAAAGGCTGTGATGATGCTAAGCAAGAGCTTGAGGAAGTTGTTGAATACCTCAAAAATCCAGGAAAATTCACTCGTCTTGGTGGAAAGTTACCCAAGGTTTCCTTTCATTTTGTTTCACTTAATTGTAGCTCCTGTAGATATGAATAATCATAGCTGAATAATGCGTACATGTTAAACTTGATAATCTCTCTCTCACACACATTAAATTGCCTGACAGGAGAATGTGATGTTACTTGATTAAGAAAATGCTTACATCATTAGGTGTTTTTATTATATGGTTATTGAATTCTGATACATATGCAACATGTAGAAAGACCCCATTTTAAAGACCAATATTTAGAGTTTGACAGACTAATTAGATACACCAGAAAACTAGTCAGCCACCATAACTGGAATAAGTGAATCTAATTTTGAGGAGAAATTTGGGAAATGCTCTGTTTCCAACAAGATATATGTATTACTTGCGTCCTAATCTTTTGGACATTTATGCAGACGGGATATTTCAGTCAAATTGGGATGACCCAGCCCACTTTTGTCCATTTCCAACAAAACATTATTTTTAAAAGGAGTTTTTCCCGGTTAGGGCTCCTCCCCGGGGCGCCGAGCATTTAGCTCAGATGTACGTTATCTAACCGGTTTTACCCGTGGTCGTTTCCTAAGCATCCCCCAGTCATCCCTAAAAACTCAGTGGGACTCGAACCCTTGACCTCCCCTATGGGGGGCAAGTGATTTACCCACTAGACCACCAGGAGATGGTTATTTCCAACAAAACATATTTAAATAAATAATGGTTTAAATGTGATTGTAAAAACTATATTACTACAATAATAATTTTTTCATTAGATGAAGTGATTTCGATGATTGTATGCATTTGAAATACACTTTGGGTGACTGTTGTACCATTTGACCTGTTACTATTTTAGCAAAATTTGTTACTTTTTACCCATTTGACTGTTCAAAGATAAAATATAACCCCAAGTCAACCATTTATTGGTAAGTAGGCCGAAATACCCACCTCTACCTTTTAGCTTAAAGCTTTGGTTTTTATTTATATGCTATTTTATTTTTATGATTATTACTTCACAAAATGTTATTGGATAACAAAGTGACGGAATAACTTTACAGGGAATACTTTTGACCGGGGCACCTGGGACAGGCAAAACTCTACTTGCCAAGGTGACGTGTTATAAAATTTGTGTACATTTCTTTAGATAATTTGATGGCATGCCATTTATTAGTATGATGTATGTCAAATATTTGATATTGTCATGTATCTTTGAAGGCTATTGCTGGAGAGGCTGGGGTACCTTTTTTCTACCGAGCAGGTTCCGAATTTGAGGAAATGTATGTCTTAGGACCCATATTTTATGTTCGGGACTAGAGGTGACAATTTTGACCCAGTTACCTATAATCTATGAATGGTTGATTATCTCAATTCTGAAATGGGCCAAATAAAAAGAGTTCAGCTAAATGGAAATGGGTTAAGAAGGTTGAAATTTGTTCAAAGTCTCTTCTTAATGCACACAAGCCCCTATCATTCAAAAAATGTGATTACTAGTGTCGTAGGTAGCATTAATTATAATTTACACATTATTTTTTTTCTAAAAATAGACAGGCAAAGTGTTATGAGGGCCCATCTCGAGCCGGCTGGTTTTGACTCATAATAATAATTGACCCTTTTAAGCCTGAACCCATCTCGTCAATAATCAGATGATCATTATTAGCTGATAGCACAATAAATCTGAGTAGCAAATTTTCGAAACCATTTACTATAATTTTATCTTGACCCGTGTTAGGTTTGTTGGTGTTGGTGCTCGGAGAGTGAGATCCTTATTCCAAGCAGCAAAGAAAAAGGTTTGTCCTTTCACCATTGCTTTTATGATTTGTATGCATGCAGTACAGTTACAGATTTTTAAAAATTGTCAAACTATTTGTTGACTTTTTTAGGCTCCATGCATAATCTTTATTGATGAGATTGATGCTGTTGGTTCGACTAGAAAGCAATGGGAAGGTCATACAAAGAAAACATTACATCAATTGCTTGTGGAAATGGATGGTTTTGAACAAAATGAGGTACACGTAAAGAAGTCGAGGTGCTTTTTGAAATTTGTTACGCATTACAAATTTACAATTTGTCATATAACGTGAAGATAGTTTCCTTTAGGGCATAATTTTGATGGCTGCAACAAACTTGCCTGATATACTCGATCCAGCTTTAACCAGGCCTGGTAGATTTGACAGGCATGTAAGCTCCTTGCCAATGTTTAAAGAATTTTTTTTATACTCTCTCAAGATTTTATGTTTTTATATCCATAAAAAAAGGTAATTAATTATGAAACTGTTGCTAGATTGTTGTTACAAATCCAGATGTGAAGGGTCGTGAAGAGATTCTGGATCTGTATTTGCATGACAAACCAGTAGCTGAGGATGTGGATGTGAAAGCAATTGCCCGTGGTACACCCGGCTTCAATGGGGCAGGTTCGTTTATCTTTAAACATGTCAAATGGATCTGGATGGGGTTGTGTTGGTCACTAATATTTCATTTTCTTTTAAGAACCAAAAAAGGGCACAATAGTATTTACAGGTCCATATGACATGACCCAGACGGCCAGACCTCAATCTTTTAGCTTTAAAAAAGTTAAACTAATAACAGTAGCGATGTTATAGATGAGAAGTAATAAATGCTTACATCTCGATCTTTTTATTTCTAAAAATTAATTGCTCCTTTAAGAATTACATGTTTGAGCATTGTTTTTAGTTTGGGTTATATGCATTGAAATGTAATGAATTATCCCCATTTTAATATTCTGTGTAATGAACTATACTTTGTTAATATTAATATAATAAACTATCCGAAAATTACATCGTGTAACGAGACCTGCAATAAAATGTTCTGCAGGTCACTTTGATTTTCTAAATATTTTATTTTCATTTTTTTGTTATTGTATTATTATTGTTGTTATTATTATTATTACCTAAAATTTTATAATCTATGCAAAAGTGAAGGAAGGGGATGAAGCCCATGACTCCACCTACGCCCTACGCCGGCCACCTACACCCACCGGCAGCCCTAATCAATTTCAAGAACATGATTTTGGTTCCCCCAATCTGAGTTTTGAACATATTTGTATGAAGAGATCTTTGAACCAGGTTAGATCTGAGTGGTGGTTGAAGGCGGTGGTGGTTCTCCCGATCTGAGTTTTGAACAGATCTGAACCTAAACAACTCCGATGAAGGTGTTGGTTTTTTTGGGGGGGGGTCCAATGAACATGGATGAAGTATCTGGGTTTAGGGTTTCATCGCCGAACGAGGACTCAATTGAAGCAATGATGGGTTTCTTCTTTGGAATCCACAGATGAAGCACCGACGGGTTTAGGTTTTGTTCCATCTCCTTTGGTTTCTGTTCGATTACACGTTGTCATCTCCTTTGATTTCGTCTCCTTAGATTTGAAACCCACATGATTTTGTTCCAGATTAGGTTCTGTTCGATCGAAACCCATATGATTTTTTCCAGATTAGGCTTTGTGTTTTGGTGTCTTCATATGAAGAAGATTTTGGTAATCTCGTATAAAAATTAAAGAAGATGAAGATGAAAGATGAAGATTAGGTTTTGTTCCAGATTAAAGAAGATGAAAGATTAATGAAGAAGATGGAGATGAAGATAATAAAAATAATAGTTTTAATAATAATAAACAGATAACAATAAAATAATTGGAAAATGATAATCAAATAATAAAAAATCAAGGGGACTGGCAACAGGTAATTGTAGGTCAAAGTTACATTAAATGACAAATATTGGGTAGTTTATTGTATTAATATCAACAAAGTATAGTTCGTTACACAGAATATTAAAATGGCGATACTTCATTATATTTCGGGTGCACTTAATCCTTTTAGTTTTAGCCCATTTAGACCTTGTTTTGTCCGTTTGGGTCAAAATTGCCCCTTGCAGTATCAAACTATCAATGTACTTTGATGTAAACCCATTTTCCAACTAGTGTAAGAATTAACTCGTTTTGCAACAGACTTGGCAAATCTAGTGAATGTTGCAGCCATTAAGGCTGCTGTTGAAGGGTCTGAAAAGTTGAATGCAGCACAGTTGGAGTTTGCCAAGGACAGAATAATTATGGGTACAGAGCGAAAAACTATGTTTTTATCTGAAGAATCAAAAAAGGTTTATACTTTTGTTACATATTTTTGTATTTTTGATACGTGATTGCAAACGAGACAACTCTCTAATAGTAGGAATATTTTTTTCACTTTTCAGTTGACAGCATATCATGAGAGTGGTCATGCAATTGTTGCGTTAAATACTGAGGGTGCACATCCAGTTCACAAGGCGACAATTGTGCCTCGTGGATCTGCTTTAGGAATGGTTACACAACTTCCTTCAAACGATGAAACGTCAGTAAGCAAGAAACAGTTATTAGCCCGTCTTGATGTTTGTATGGGAGGACGGGTTGCAGAAGAGATCATCTTTGGTCGGGATTATGTTACTACTGGTGCTAGTAGTGATCTTCAGTCGGCCACAGAAATTGCGCAATATATGGTATACCTTCTTAATAGTGGTGGTGATGGTCAAAATAGGCTCGGTTGGGTTGGGTTGGGTTGGGTTGGGTTGAGTTGACCCATATACTTTTTTTCTCCAGTTTTTATTAATAATTAATATGTTAATAATGATCACATAATTAATATCAAGTGATGTAGAAGGTTGTGTGCGCAAAATAACTTTGGCTACTTTCAACCTGTTTAACTCATCCCCTTTATTAATTATTTTTTAATTTAAACTTTTTGAGAAATGAAGATAATCGATCAATCCAGGCGTAAGTGAATAGAAAGATGAGGGGTTCTGTATGATGTCATAATATTTTTAGTTGTTTATCATTATGCTTATGTTAGTCATTTATATCATAAAGGTATCATCCTATGGTATGAGTGATGCAATCGGACCTGTTCATTTGAAAGAGCGGCCTGGTTCAGAGATGCAAACACGTATTGATGCCGAAGTATGTTTCCAAAATTTTCAAAGCCTTTTGTTTACACATGATCAAGGTGTTGTGAAGTTATTGTTTTTGAAAATTGCAGGTGGTAAAACTTCTAAGAGATGCCTACAACCGTGTGAAATTCTTGCTGAAAAAGGTTTATGACATATATAATGGAAATAACATGAGTCAAATTATATTATCTTAACATAATTATATCGGTCTTTCTTTCCACAGCACGAGAAGTCGTTGCATGCATTGGCAAACGCACTACTGGAATACGAGACACTGAATGCAGAAGAAATAAGACGAATTCTAGTTCCTTATCGAGAAGGAAAAGTGCTCCTACCTGATCAAGAAGTGCAACCAGTGCAAGAGGAAGGAGAGCTTGTTTTAACATAAAAGGAACAAATATAAAAGAACTTTTAGAAGCAGAACCAGTGTACCCATAAGGTTGGTCCTTAAATCGCTAGAATAGAATTGTAAACTTTTTGTTGTTACACTGTGTAATGTTATGACTAGCCTTATAGAAACAAGTGATTTACAAGGTCACAATTATAATTATTATTTATATAATGATAATAGATTTCCAATTGTTCATTAAATTTGGTAAGCCTAACTTGTATCTCAAACCATGCTAAAGAAATCAATTAGTGCAACAAATTAGACTGGTTTCATTGAATAAACAAAAAAAGTACTTCAAAACATGACACCCCATATGGAACATTAGACAAGTTGTAAGAGGGGATAAATTCTATGAATAATAATGTACTTGAAAAGTAAAAGCCATAACAATGGCTGTGGTTATCTTATATTCTTATCTGATATATTCTTTAAGAGAACAACTTAAACCTGAGAAAACTGAGAAACAGCACACAAGTAGAGACCATAAAAAAGAGGGTCCTACTGGTGCTTTTAAGACTTTCTCTTCTTTCATTCCTACCATCATTAACTTTAACTTGAGGATTCTACTTCAATTTCCTTTCTCTTGGGGGTTGTTGGCATAACATATAATATATATACATAATTATATATGTATATGTACAAGAAGCCAACTCTCTAACTGGTGGTTGTGTATTCATTGGTGATCATTGACTCCGTTTTCAAAACCCCATCTACTTAAACGGGTCAAGAACGATTGTACCTCAGATGGGTTGCGAAGTGAGTGCAAAGCCATTGTTTCTCTTGCTGTCGAGGATACTATTATCGGATATCCTTCTCCTCTTTCCCTTAATACCTGAAATAACTCTTGTCAGTGTTTGACAACTCGGAATTCAAATAAAAAGGATAAAATAAAAATTGAGGGTTCACCAATTCATCCCCTTTTAGTATCTATCTTTAGCTAATCAGACAGGTAAAATAAGACGTGTTGTGTGTCAACTCTAAGATGTCAAAATCTCCTAAATTGTTTTATTAAAAAAAAACTAATCTTGAACAAAAAGTAGTTTCGGGTGAAACCCTAACGTACCGTTTTACAATGTCTACTATACTTGTTATGGATCAGAATATGGAAAATAAGGATATATACCTTGAAAGCATCTTCGTCTGTACGATCATCTCCTATGTATATGGGAAAGACGTCACCGGACTTGTGAAACCCTAAAGTGTCCAATAAATACTTCAGAGCATCACCTTTGTTCCACTGTATAGATGGCCTAATTTCAAATACTTTATTGCCTGTTGTCATGTGAAAATCTGGATTGTTTGCAATCATGAACTGCACTTCATCTTCCAACCTTTTATAATCCTGCATAATTATTATCATGATCACAAGAAAACATATATTAATCAGAAACTGCAAATATATGGTGATGAGGATAATATGATAATGAACAGTTGCATACCTTATCTTTAACATGTCTGTAATGAACAGAAAGGCAGAACATATTATCCTCAATTGCCACCCCTTTTATGTTCTGTGTTCTCTTTGTGACTTCAACTAACAGCTGCGGTCAAATTACGGTCAAACCAATTTGTCAGTGAAATTTGTCCCTTCTATACAAACAACTTTGTGAATATATAGAAATCATATATATACCTTCTTCAGGGCAGGCAGAAAATCTTGAGCTGGTTGGAAGACAATCAATTCATTCCCCTAATGTTACACATTTGTTAATGTCCGCTTGCTATATAAAATGGTTTATTTAGAAAAAAACACTACTGACTATATGTTACCTCATCGTCAAAGCTTATTTGTTGATAATTTTTATCATAAGAGTTATTTTTTCTGGCTGGTCCCGCAGTATCCATCCCGTGACTCCCCGAGTAGTACACCCCGTTTAACTTAACAAAATCATAAACCTGTTGAATTCAACGAAAGAATCGAGATATTAGGCAGAAACTCTGGTGCAAGTATCTCATATTGGTAACATACATAAATGAAGTCAATATGTACCTTTTCACGACTTCTGCCGCTGATAATGGCTGTCGGAAAGCATTTAGAGACATCACGAACCGCTGTACGCATCTGCAAGTTGTATCAAATGATAATTTGTAAGATAAAAATACAAGATTAAAATTTGAAAATGAGGAAAAAATTGTTGTTTAAGTACCTGATCAGACATGAAGGCGCACTCGGGATCACTCACAATGGGTGATAATGTGCCATCATAATCTAAGAAGACAATAATTTGCTTCCCCTTTGCCACATTGATCATCCGACTGAATGAGCTTAGAGCGGAAGGGTGTTCTCTCTTCACCAAAATTAAACAATATATCTTTAATTAATTAATCATGGAATCAATCATAGTTTTAATCGATATATGTTCATTCATATGTGTTGCTAACAATACTTATACCAGTGTTAAACAATTTAAGTGATCTGTGAGTACAACAAGATTTCTTGTTGCAAGTATTAATTTAGCAAACATGGAGTCACTTACCAACCAAGAAATGTAATTTTGATCAATTGCAATGGGTTCGGCAACTCGAGTATAGCCACCATCCACATGATCATGTCTGGATTTGGACATTGATTCAAATTGAGATCTTGTGGGTAACCATCTTTGCAATCCCATTGCCTCGTAAACCCTTGCTGCCATGCGTACCAGCACCATCTGTTATTTGGCAAATAAAGGAACAAACCGTAACTAAAGAAATATGTTATTTAAACCGAGAGACGATTTCAAATAGCTTGCGAGGTAAGTCAATTCGATTACGACAGTCAAGAAACTTAAGAAGAAATTTAATACGTACTAACCTTGACGACAGACTCTGTCATTGTTCCTTTCTTTGTAAGACTTATTGCTGAACATATATAAAACAAAACATACAGAATAATTTAATTAATACACCAAGACATCTAACAAAATGACAGGGAACATCAATTTACATGCATGTAAAGGAAGGTAACCAAGTTGACCAAGTCAAATTGTATAGTGTGAAAGGCATGTCAGCATTGGGTGGAATGGAATCCATATTACATTTGGAAAACAGCAAATGGTTTTCACAATCAAATTAGCGGTATTTGCCAAGTATTAATAATGCATACAAAAAAGTGTATATATATTGAAATAATAATTTTGCATGGACCACTCAACAGAATCTAACAATATTTAGATTATAACATGCACTTTGAATTAACATACCAAGATTTATGACGCTTTTCTAAATCAGTATACAATTTCCGTTTTACTTTTAACAAAAAAACAAGAATACCCAAAAAATTTGAAGCCGAACACACCGCAGCAATGGTAGCCGGAAATAGAAATCAGACCCTAACATATATATAAATGTCATCTAACTATGGATTGCATGATTTATCAGCTTGATGTTACCCGTCACCCGTGTAACCAATAAATAAATTAAATTACAAGCCAAAGTAGATTTTTTCTGTGTCACTTTTATAGTCTAATGGACTGCTATAGTCTGAATTTCCTTGGTTAATAATTTTTCATATAAACTATCTTAAAGGTGTATTAAGAACCACCTTACATTTAAACTTACGAACAATGTTGTAAGCATTAACTTAAGATTTTAAATCTATTAACCAACCATTTTATGGTGTGTTGGACAAAACTTGTTAAGGTTGGAGCTAAAATTAAAAAGCTCGAGTCTTTTTTAAAATGTTACTTCAACGAACTTTTTTAAGAGCAGGTAAACTTTTGATTTATTTGAATAAAGAGATTTCAAAGGCAAACTTTGTAGGAAAGAGTTGAAATGACTTAAAACAATAATTTTTTTAATTCAAAGTTTCGTATTAATGACTTGACCCATATGACTAATCTTTCATTTTGTCATCTAAGTATGTTAAGGAACCGCGTGGTTTAGATCCTAGATTCGCGGCTGGTAATTTTGTTAGACTGTAAACCATCTAAAGATTTACGTAATTAGTTACGGTGGACAATGTTTGAAATCAGCTTTAAGATTACGAGTCAAACTGTTCCAATATATAAAATTAATTAATTAATTTATTAAATTAATATAGAGTGAAGGCTGTTAATTACTGCATGTTCTAGATCTGTATATGTTGAATGACGATAATTTCTAAGAAAGAATACTAAAAAAATGGTAAAACTAAAAAAGAATTGATCGAAAATTAAAGTGAAGGGAGATGGATGTGAACACTGGTGACACACCGGCCACCCACAGATCCATCGAACCCAGCGAAGTCGTGCCACCAGGAACAAGCAATAAGTTATTTAAGATACTAAAAGTTATAGATTCTGCCATGTGATTTTGAGACAAAACTTTTCTTTTCTTGGATTAATAAATCCTACACTGTAAATTTCGTGTAGATTCCAACCCTAGATGAAATAATCATTTTAATAATCTGCTACACATCTTCAATAATTTTAAATAAACAATAAAAATAGGCTTTATGCGTCTATCTTTCCGTTAAATCTCGCTACTTCTTATTTATCAAACTATAAAATCAATAGAGAAAATAATCAAAGAGAATTAGTAGATTACATATATCATCATTTAATCAAATAAAAATTTCTAATTAAAAAATTATTGTCAATTTATGTAATATTACTGATAAATACCCTTTTAACATATCATGAAATGAACACTTGTGAAAGGAAAGTTATGAATTTTTATCTAGACAAATATTTCAAACGTAAATATGAGATTAAAACATAGATAATATTCTGAAAATAAGAATTTAATTAAAACATGGGTATTTCTAAGTTTTATCACTAAGTCCCTCTACTATTCATATCGAATTAAAACATAATTACAAGAAAAGTAAATAAAAAAGAAATTTAAATATAAAATTAAAGGGGAATTTTGAGTCGTAAATAAAATAATAAGGGGAGGGTGAGGGTAGGTGCACACGCATTGAAACGCGTGGAAAGTGGAATTGTAAGCTTCTGGGGCTGTAAAGTGAAAACTGACACAGATCATTGGACGAGGAAGAAAAAATCAAAAAAGATTCATATGATCAAACTCCTCAACTCCAGTTTAATAATCAAACATCAAATCCTAAAGCCGGTGTTTACATACGTATGTTCCTCCCTCTCTTTTATTATTATTATTTTACTCTACACCTACTACGTACCCAATCACCAAAACTATATATTTATATATATACAAACATACTTAAACTATTAATTAATAATATTGTTTAAAATAAATTCTACTTTCTCTAGGTCAAACTAATGTAACTTTTTTTAATACATCTACTTTATTCTACTTACAGTTTTTCAAACTTAACAATGAACATGGACCTGTATCATATATTGCAATATAAAAGAGCCTTATTTATTTTCCACCAATTTTTTTTATCGTATATTATATAACAAATAAATCATTGCAATATATTTTATCGTTGAATTGATCTGAATGTAAAAATACTTAAGTTCTACGATGTTAACAAAATAGATCATTTTTACACTCAAAATAAAATATACTCCATACGTATATCTTAATTTATCTAGTTTTCAAGTCTTGAAACATTTCCTTTTCCAATTGGTACTTAATACATTTAATAAACATAATTGAATGCTACTTAATACCTTTTAAATAAGCAAGATCGAAGAATCCTATAAAACAGGCACAAATTAATAAATAAAGTAAATGCAAATGGCAAATATGTAAATAAGAAAGCACTAATTCTGTCAACAGAAATCAGCATTTGGCTAAAGAAGGCAAACTTGGAAAAGCATGAGGTCAAAAAGGTAATTAAAACAATAATAAACTAATAAAAGAGAATAATGAAGGCAGATGCATCAGTGGAATAAAATTAAATAAAAAATCCCTCATCAGACACGAAGTCATGGCGAATTACTGAATGCTACCCATTTTTTGGTGATCTGAGGAACAATGTCTGTAAATTTCGATGACAAAATTTGGGAATTTGCCTGCTGTAATTATTAAAAAACACATTTTACACAATATTCAAGTAACTGTTGCTGACAACATAAAGTCATGACCTTGACTTTTTTACTTGTTTAATTTTAAAACAATTTTTTTTTTATTATCGCAACATAAAATGTTTGGTATCTTTAAAATACGAAAATCTTTAACTATGAAATTAAAACAAAAGTCCTAGAACCAGTGGTTCACATCTGTATAAAAATCAGGAAGAAAATAAACAAAAAGGAATGATTTTGTAGCGGCTATCAAATCAATCTAGCAATTACATAATTTTTTTTTATTTTCTCATTCAATTAATATTTTTAATGTCAAAACTATTTTATTGTAATATGTGATATGTCATCATAATATGAAAATTTGTTATATATAAATCATGTATCATAATTAAGGTAGATAAAACTTTAGATGAAAACAACTAAGAGCGCAAAAAGACAAAAATAGTAAAAATTGTTGTATTATTAGTTTTCACTATATATTGATCACTTTTATTGTGTAAATCACTTCTTATTCTATATAATAATTTTTTTTAAAAGAAAGCCTATATTTGTAATAAGATCTTCAGAAATGATATAACATCAAGAAATTGTTTTTTATTTAAGAAAGATTTTTTTTTTCTTTTCTTCAAATTACTCCATAAGAGCTTTTATGGAGTGAATATTCTAAGCCATTATGACCTAATTGTATTTTTTTTAAATGTTTGAATGCTCTAGGCCTATTATTTTTATAGTAAAATAAATTTATATTTTAATGTGTTTACAAAATTCATACAAAAGATATAAAATACGATCTATAAACCTTACAAATTGTAAGCTACTCTTCAGATTTTTGTGAAAATGATTTAATTTTTTTTGAACAAATTGTGAAGATTAATTGACAATCCCCTATTTTATTGTTTTAACAAAAATTTATTTTATTTGTAAATATTAATGAGTATTGATGTGGACGTGCGGTGCACGCGCGTAAAGAAAGCTATAGGAGTGCCACATAGAAAAAAACCGAACACTTAACTGCTTTTGGTGGTTTTGTTCATGAATCATGACCTACTGATTCATTGCTAACATGAGCCGTCTCATACATACACGAAGCCGCCGGCGATGGAACCGGAAAACCAGCGCCAAATTTTCCGGAGAACGGTTTCGTGAACAAAATGAGGCGACGACAACGGCCATCACCGCCGATGAACAACTAATCAATCAAATGTATACCAAAACCGACAAAACCAAATCGAAGTGGATAAATCATGATTCGTAATCAAATGCAATGATAAACAGAATCGAAGGTATGTTATGATAAATTAAGAATAATAACTGAAGAATGTGAGAGAGAATCTTACCAGTTGAGAGAAGGATCTGGCGAGGGTTTCTGAAGAACTGAACCAATGGAAAATAAGGGAAACCGAAGATTTGAGGAAGGTGAAGAAAACTGAGAGAAGAGTAAGGGGTATTTATAGAGCTAAAGGGGACCGGGGTTTACCTTTTACCAGTTTTTACTGATTTTTTTTTAAAAAAAAAACATTATTAATGAACTTTAATGCAAATATATTTTCACTACACATATGCCGTCGTCGTAATTTTTAAAAGCTGCTTCGTTTTGTTTTACTTTGATTTGATTCACCTAAATAAATATTTTTTATTTTTTAATATAAGATATGAATTATTTAATTAATGTAATTAATTAAAGTTGTGGTATTCGAGTTAATTATGGTGTATAAAGAATGGAATGATCATATGATTAATTATTTCTAAAATCATTTGTCATATACTAATTAATGTATGTATGTATGTACGACTGTTGTGACAAATTAAGTTAATTGCTACATGATGAAATACAGAAATTTATTAGTTACTGCATTTGCCAATGGTTTTAATCCATTGTTTTAGACATTTTACTCACAATAACTATTTATTTAAGATTAATATTATTTTTATTTTGTTTACTATTATTAGTTTTAGAGAACAAAATTCTCAGATGATCGAATATTATGTTTGTTTTGTTCTTTGCGAATTGAATTCAAAACATTGTTGTTTTGTTTGGTTCATGAATTCAGTGATGACATTAGAGAATCTATGATGGGAAAGAAATTTACAAAATAAAAACACTTAATAATAATTTCTTTTATTGGTGAAAATGGTATGATCTTCCATTTTATATTTAGTTTTTTGAAACTTTGCTTTATTATAAAAATATATACACGTCGACGCCACAAAATGTCTACCTCTTTCATTTATATATCACTAGAGGTCTTTTTTTCCATCATAAAAAGATCGAACTTGAGTTATTCTAGATTTATAGGCACTATCTAGATGTCTTTCGGGTCCGGTGATCACACCATCATTTGTATCTCATGGTTTTTTCTACATCAAACTGAAATACAGTAAACACGTATTTAAGAAGATCAATTTTACAAAGGGTTTACTTTTTCAAAATGTATTAAACTATTCTTCAAATGATAATGTGTGTATCAAAGTTTCAAAAAATGTGTTATTGTGTGTATTAAACTTCCTATTGCATGTACTAAACTTATACTTTTTTTGATTTTTTATGTAATCAAAATAAGTATAATAAAAACGAATTAAAAGTTCAATACACACAATAACATTTTTAGAAGATGGATACACACATTAACATTTAGGGTATAGTTTAATACATTTTGGAGAAGTAAATCCTAAAACAAATGTAATCATTGTGAAATTATAAGTTCAAAGATGGTTTTATAAAATCTTATGAAATGATTTACTTATAGTTACTCATGTTAGCAAACTTGTTATATTTATATTGACTTGAATATCAGATTGTTGTCATTAGAATATATAAAAATGTTTTGTATAAAATTTGATTTGATTACACTAATAATAAATACTAACAAGTTTTCTCAAATAAACACAACATTCTCTTCTTTCTATCTATATATACAAATTATCATCAACACACAGATCATCAGCAATAACTAACACTACAACAGCCACTTCCGCAACAAACCTACCATTAGAAGAAGCTAAACCTGAACCTTCTCGCCAAAGAAAAGACAAGAAATAGACTGCTTGCGGTAGGAAAACACCTTAGACCAAACAAGAACATGTTTGGCTGGATGTTGAATTAACGTCTCCAAAGGACGAAGATGTTGGAAATTCTTAAATCAGAGATTGTTTTTCGAGACAAAGATCATAAGTAGTACAATGTTGCCGTTAAAATTCAACGTTTGAGATATCAACTTACGTGCAACAAGAGAAACATGCATTTAGATGCCAACAAGTCCAACGGCTACTTAACTCCATAATAACGACAAAGAAAAGTGGTGAATCCTATCAAAACGTCAAGCAACAAGTCAACACTTGATTTAAACTAGATGAACCTAGCCGTGCTTTGCCGGGGGATGTCTTCACTATATTCTATATTTACATACTTACGAAAGTTATTAAAATCATAAGTTTTGAAGGTAATACTTGTCAACTTGTAAAACTATTTATATATGAGATGTGATACTAAATTTTATGTTAGTAAACTACTAAATTTTGTTTGTCTTTCATTTTATTAATGTATTTGGACAGTTTTTTCAAAACATCCTAAGTTTTGAAAGACGATTCAAAAAATTTATAACATTAAAAGTTTGATTTTTTTACAAAACGGGTTTCAAAAAAGATTGTAAACTTTTATCTTTTGTTTCAAAGACATATTTAGAGATTTTTTTTAAAGATTTGATATTTGGATAAAATTTTATAGGATTTATAACATGAAAAGGTTTGACTTTTACGATTTCCAAAAGAGAAAAAATAAGATGAAATTATTATCATTTAAAAATATATCAAAAACCTAGTAAAATACAAACTGCATATAAAATTTATTAAACGAAAATTATTTAAAATGGACATCTAATAAATCAGAACGAATAACCCAATTTATCACTCGAGCTTGAGATCAAGAGACCCAACTTTCCCAATTAAACCCTAGAATACCCAATAGGTTTTGCAAAGTCTCGACTTTCACTAGTCATGCACAAACCATGAAAAAAACCACCAAAAACTAGGGGTGAGCGTCTTAACCGAAAAACCGAACCTTAAGCGATAAAACCGTTAAAACCAAATGAAAACCGACGGTTCGGTTTTTAAAAATTCATTAACCGATAGTTAATTGGTCGGTTTCGGTTTTGTATCTATAACCGAACCGATAAGGATTTATTAATTATTATTTTATACATTTAATTATTAAAAAGTCAAAAAGAAATAATAAAAAATATAGAAAAGTTTTATTTTGAATTTTAGCCACAGCCCATTTCACCCATCTGTGGGTTTCTAAGTCCATTCTTATTTCTTAATTCTCTATTCTCCTTTTAAAAAACTCAAAAAGTCAAGAACGCGCTCTCTCGCCTTTCGACTTCTAGCTATCGTCTCTTTGCCGGTGATCCATAAACCCTAGCCACTAATGGTGGAAGACTAGAGAAGTTGGCCCAACTTAATATAACGGTTAACCAATAAAACCGATAACAAAAACCGATCCGCTATTATTAACTGTTAACCACCCCATTAGAAACCGATACCCAACGGTTTGAAAAACAACATAACCGATATTATCGGTTTCGGTTCGGTTCGGTTAGGGGTCAAAACCGACCCATGCTCGCCACTACCAAAAACTATCGCCGGGTTCTGTTATATTTCATGGGCTAAAAAGGTAGCCAGGCCAAACAAAGAGTATAGTTTTCTAGTCCATTGAGACTTTCAAATGCATAACAATGTAGAATGACTTTATAAATGCATTATACAACAAATAATAGCCACAAAATAATCAAATTTAATAATTACCATTTTCACATATATTTTCCCAGTATACACCAAAGTGCATTTGCAATAATGCCAAGATGTTTGCAAATTACGACTATGTAAGGTCATCTTCATCGAGGGCCTCTCCATTCTCCAGTGAATCGACTTGCATTGCAACCAGTTCACCAGTAGGCAGCTTCCTTGCAAGTCTGATGATCTGCAACACATACTGTATCAGATATTGAACATATTTTACTTATATTTATAATAACATACTGCCAATTCAATTTAATGCTATAAAATATTCGTGTGTACCATAATAATTTGCTATAACAATGATCCCCTATTCCCCTCTCCCGCAAAATTTGCATCTGTGAATTATCACTAGAAATTGCAACACAGCTTTTTGGGCATATTTACAACCGTGAATTACTGACTCACCCTATACGATTACCCCATTACCATTTAACTGATAGACCATTTTATTCAAGTTTTTAGATTATAACTAGTAAAGCTTTTATAATCTTATTTTACACTGATTATTTATAAGCCATATAACAATTTTGGGCAAAGAGTGTTTTGACCAAAGACTGGTTTTGACCAGTTGCCTACTCTGTGCAACCAATCCTTTTAGCCACCTCTAGTCTCACTTATGTCATAGGGAGACATCTGTCATGGCATGAACCTTGATTCTATACAAGAGCTAGGTACTAATTGCTTCATACTCTTTCATGACACAAGGTTGTCATCAACAAAGGTGTAGCAATTAGTGATGAGCGAAAAAACAATTAGGAACGCTTATAATAAATTATTTACTTTTCCTATTTTCCAGTGGTATCTATTTTATGTTTATTCTCGTAAATTAGTTTTTAGGAACATTTAAATATCTAGGATTTAAAAGTTATTAGTATTATCATCATTTAGGGATTTAGGGTTGTACATGAGTCTGTTTAACTAAATTAACAGCATCTGTCAGCTATTCTGATTTGTATCATCCCCTGTGACCATGATGTCATCCATCAACCACCAAAATAGTTTCTTCACATAGAGGTGACTGAGTAATCACTACAGTTATGTGGCATAACAAACCAGCAATAAAACTAAAGTTTGGGTGACGGTTTGAGATCATACAATGATCTTTGTATCCTTCTCGATCATAAAGGATGGTGATTTATCCATATATACCTCCTCAAGGGTTATTTAGATGCTCAATCCAATCCAACCCATGTACCAGCTAAACAGGTCAATTAGGTTATGGTTTAATTCTAATGGAGCTAAAAGAATTATAGAAAAAGGAAATGGCTCATACGGGTGAACTTAAGTGCCTAAAAGATTTAACTAAAAGGGAAACAGCTCAAATGGATTAAGCTAAATGCCTTAAAGATTTAACTAAAAGGGATATGGGTGGAAAGTCATCCTCAGTGTTTTCAAAATGCATAAAACAGTAGAACCTCATAAGTCGCTCAATTGAAAAAGGTTAAATCATTATCACTATAATAGCATAGTTTTTGTAATCATATTCAACACATTAACTAAATACTAGCATCGTACCCGCGCTGTGCTGTGGCGGCAAATAGTTTCTGTTTTACAACATGTCACTTTCAAGAATGTAATGATATGTTATCCGCGCGATTCAGTGTCACGAAAAAGTTTTTTATAGCAACATATCCGTTTTTTTTTTAATTTTCTTTTATTTGCATCAACTATTTTATTAATTTTAAAAATAAATTCTAAAAGACATTAAAATAAGAAAAAAGGTTTATATTTATGAAATAAGGATAGAAAAGTTAATAAGATTTTGGAAGTTATGATGATGTGGGTGGATAACTATGTTTGTGTGAGAGAGAGTGTTAGTGGGAAAATATATTTTAAATGAATAAAAAGTTGAAGTAAATTAGGAAATAGAGTGAAATGGTTAAAGATTGAGTGGATGAGATTAATTTAGATAGAATGAAAGGTCAAGATTTTATCTTGATTGAATTTT
>JAUEJL010000006.1:1275-12120 GCA_032274825.1 Drosophyllum lusitanicum | reverse complement strand
TGGGTTTTTCGGATTATAGATTGGTCGAGTATCGATTTTTTCAGTTTCAGATCATACTAATCTTTTCGGGTATTTTAAACACTCCTATCAGCGATCAGGGAAGTACAAGCGAATGATCGCAGTCGTAGTGTTATGTATAGTTTGGTAAGGATGATTGAGAGATAGAATTGAATAAGTCATTCTGTCGTAATGGAAAAAATTTGTTTGTTAATCACGCATGAATGAAATGAATCATTACATAAGGAATGTGATTCCTTCTATTTCATTCCATGAGGGAAGGGTGTTTTTTTTCATTCCATCATGGAATGGAATGAAATTTAATAATTAATTTAATTTTTTATAGTTTTTTACTAACATTAATAAAATTATTTCTAGATATTAATTAATAAATTTACTAAATATGATATTTTCTATAATGATCTTAATAAAATTTTAAAATCTTTTTATGTTTAATCTTTTTATCTTATTGATATACATACTTTAATTAAATTATTAACTAACTAAAACTAATACATATTAGAAATATGTGTATAAAGTATAAAAATTTGATAAAGAAAATACGAGTTTCAAATAAAAACATATAAATAAAAGAAATATTTTCTTTTTTTCTAAATATGTTGTATGTAATAATAATTTTAATAGAAATTTATTATATGTATAAAGCCAATTTAATTAAATGATTTATTTCATTTCATATATAAAATAAACATGATAATACATCACCATTTCTTTACCTTATTTATTTCATTTCGAAGAAAGGAAAAAATAAAAAAGAGAAAGAAAACATGACGATATATGCATCAATCGGAGCACACCACGTCAGATCCAGCACGAGATCCATCGTTATTGGTTCAAATACACTTCTTCCAAATCTGATTGGTCCACGTCATCAGCGATGACAAGCAATGAACTAGTTTCCTCGCGAGGGATCCGCACAAAGCCCACTCGCTTTATATAAGCCCTACGATTCACGCGCAATTATATGTATATTATCAGACCAGCACCTTCTGCTAATTGGAGGAAAAAAACTTCGGTTTGTATCATTTCGATAAACGCAGCTGAGAATTTGATTTGGTCGAACAAGCCATGGGTCGCTCTGGCATCGTGCTAGCGATCATCTTAATTGGTAATTACGTTCGTTACGCTTTTGTTTGTAAAGTTTATTTACAGATCTGATCTTCATCTACTTCTGGTGTTATTTTGTTATTGTAGACAAATTTAGTATAGATCTGATGAATGCATTTACTCGTTAGCTTCTTTATGAATTTAGCTGATTTAGTGTTGTTTGATGCGGATTTGTTCGAGATCTCCAGAACACTAGGGTTTTGCGTTGGTTATTTCTTAGTGGCAATTCATGTTTACAGATCACTGACGTTTCTTTTTACTTCTAATCTTAAGAAGATCGAGGATTGATTTGTCATGAAAACGATTAGGAGGTTCATTATACTTGATCATACTTAGACTTGGAGATTAAAATTTAACACCTTGGCATCCATCATTGAACTCCTGTTCCTTTTGACTGTTTGATTTTAGATTCTTTTTGCTTGTTAGTTATATAGCAGCAATTACGCACCTTGTTCTAGTAAAACGAGGTGCGTTTTGGGCATGCTCGCTACGTTTCTGAAAGACTGAAAATGATTGAGATTCGCAACACGATCCCGTAGTTGATCAGTTAGTCTAGTTTCTGTAACAAACTAGGTTATTCTTATAGCGAAACTATAGAAATTAATGCCAGTCGATTTCCATTATTGGCAATACCTATCCATATCTTTTTATCATTTCGATTGTTGCTACTTGTTTAAGAATCTCATCACCTCCTGTTAGGTTTAAGGTGTAATTATGGAATCTATCTTGATGGATGGCTAGTTCAAATAGAAGGGCTTCTATCATTCTGTGTACATAAGTTTTTGCTGTATAAAGTATAAACAGTTTTTATGAATGCTTCCTAATTCTAAATGAATTGCAGATCACCTTGACGGGTTAATCATTTCTTATGTACTAAACAACAATGTGTTACAGGTTGTCTATCTGCAATTTCCATAGCAAAAGAAGAGGCCAGCAAGTTAGGGACAGTTATTGGAATAGATCTTGGTACTACTTATTCTTGTGTTGGTGTGTACAAAAATGGTCATGTTGAAATCATAGCCAATGACCAAGGAAACCGTATCACTCCATCATGGGTGGCGTTCACCGAATCTGAGAGATTGATTGGTGAGGCAGCAAAGAATCAGGCGGCTGTAAACGCCGAGAGGACAATCTTTGATGTTAAGAGACTTATTGGGAGGAAGTATGTACTTTTCTCTTTTTTATCTGTTTGTATGTATTGGCATTAAGGTGTCTAGCAATGCTTACAGTTTAAACTTTGTACTTTAGATTTGAGGACAAAGAAGTCCAGAGGGACATGAAACTTGTTCCTTACAAAATTGTGAACAAGGATGGAAAACCCTATATCCAAGTCAAACTTAAGGATGGAGAAACTAAGGTTTTCAGTCCTGAGGAGATCAGTGCCATGATTTTAACCAAGATGAAGGAGACAGCTGAAGCGTTCCTTGGAAAGAAAATCAAGGATGCAGTTGTCACAGTTCCCGGTACATAACTATCAACGTTACAAATACAATTTGAGTTTTCTACTCTTAGAAAATGTTCTCAGTTGATTAGTTTTTCAATTTGTTTTGCAGCATACTTTAATGATGCCCAAAGGCAGGCTACCAAGGATGCTGGTGTGATTGCTGGATTAAACGTTGCTAGAATCATCAATGAGCCCACGGCTGCTGCTATTGCATACGGCCTGGACAAGAAAGGTGGTGAGAAGAACATTCTTGTTTTTGACCTTGGTGGTGGGACATTTGATGTCAGTATTTTGACCATTGACAATGGTGTTTTTGAGGTTCTATCCACAAATGGAGACACCCATCTTGGAGGTGAGTTTTTTTTTCTTTTTTCCCCATACTATTATAAGGCCTTGACTTTTGAGAGGTTTTAGCCTTTGTTATTTCCTGCTAAAGTTATAAGCTCATCCAGGTGAGGACTTTGACCAAAGGATCATGGAGTACTTCATCAAACTGATCAAAAAGAAGCACGGCAAGGACATCAGCAAGGACAACAGAGCTCTTGGAAAGCTAAGGAGGGAAGCCGAACGTGCCAAGAGGGCGTTGAGTAGCCAACACCAAGTCCGTGTTGAAATCGAATCACTCTTTGACGGCGTGGATTTCTCCGAGCCATTGACCCGAGCCCGGTTTGAGGAGTTGAACAATGACTTGTTCAGAAAGACCATGGGACCTGTAAAGAAAGCCATGGAAGATGCTGGATTAGAGAAACGCCAAATCGACGAGATTGTTCTTGTTGGTGGTAGTACCAGAATCCCAAAGGTTCAACAGCTCCTCAAAGACTACTTTGATGGCAAAGAACCCAACAAGGGTGTGAACCCTGATGAGGCCGTTGCCTTTGGCGCTGCAGTACAAGGTGGTATTTTGAGCGGCGAGGGTGGTGACGAAACCAAAGGTGAGCCAATTTCTTATTATAAATGCTATCGGTTCCTAAAAAGAATTCACAACCAAGAGTGATACCAATGCGAGTGTGTTTTGTTTTACTCTGGTGTAGATATCCTTCTTTTGGATGTGGCCCCTCTTACCCTTGGTATCGAAACCGTGGGAGGAGTGATGACCAAATTGATCCCAAGGAACACCGTTATCCCAACCAAGAAATCTCAAGTTTTCACCACATACCAGGATCAACAGACCGTAGTCTCCATTCAGGTTTTCGAAGGTGAAAGGAGTCTCACAAAGGATTGTAGGCTTCTTGGAAAGTTTGATCTTTCTGGAATTCCTCCAGCTCCAAGGTTAGTCGGTGCATTGATTATTATCACGTTGGGTTAGATCGGTTTGTGATTTCATGAGTTATAATATGAAACTGTGTTTTTGAAACAGGGGAACCCCACAAATTGAGGTGACATTTGAAGTAGATGCAAATGGTATCTTGAACGTGAAGGCGGAGGATAAGGGAACCGGGAAGGCAGAAAAGATCACAATCACAAACGAGAAGGGGCGATTAAGCCAAGAAGAAATCGAGCGCATGGTTCGTGAAGCTGAGGAGTTTGCAGAGGAAGACAAGAAAGTGAAGGAAAAGATCGATGCACGTAACGCGCTTGAGACGTACGTGTACAACATGAAGAACCAAGTCAGTGACAAGGATAAATTAGCAGACAAGCTAGAGTCTGATGAGAAAGAGAAGATTGAAGCGGCAACAAAGGAGGCTCTCGAGTGGCTGGATGATAACCAGTCGGCGGAGAAAGAGGAGTATGATGAGAAGCTTAAAGAAGTGGAAGCTGTGTGCAACCCGATTATAACCGCAGTTTATCAGAGAACAGGTGGTGCCCCTGGTGGTGGTGCTGAATCAGCAGAAGATGAAGATGAACATGATGAACTCTAGGTTTGTTATATATAGACAAGAGAGATAGAGAGAGAGAGAGAGAGAGGTGGTTAGTGTAATTTTTGAGACCTACTTGAAGTCCGGTTTTTTTCTTTTGACCTTTGTTCTTCACCCTTAGACAAACATGTATCATGCGCCTTGCTTGCTTCAAAGGAGAATTTTTAACTCTCGCTCCATTAGATTTGATTTGTTTTTGAAATATGATTTTCCTACTTTTAAGTTAAAATTTATATATTCTCCACATATCCTCTTTTAATATCATGATATCTGGTCGTAATAATTATTGTTATCAATTTTGCATATCAGAGTTTATTGCTCATCAGATTCAAATTGGTAACTAAGAACAGATTAAGAGATAATATATATACACACACACCCCCAAGTGAGGTGGTTCATGTCGTAATGCAGTATACACGGATTTTGAAAAAATGATAGGAAAGTTTTATGAGAGGTTAAAGATCATGTGTTGCATATGAGTTATATACTAATTGCTAGATATGAGACGGTTAGGCGTGACATAAGACGAGCATTAGAATGAGATGTGGTGGTGGAAAAAAGAAGTCGGAAGTTAATGCTGTTTGATGTCTTTAACTTGCTTGTTTCTCTGGCCATGATTGTTTTCCACACAGCAATGCTGGTTTCAAGTGAAAGGAGCAACGGATAGAGGAGTGTTTAGTGGAGATTGGTTTTTTTCTTTTGGCTTTTGTATGGCTGGTTTTTAGTTTCAAACGTGTACATTTTTTTATTGGTTTAGGGTACAGTATTTGTGTGTGTTGCAATGAGTTTGTGGATTAGAGAGGGCATTGTTTTGGTTTTGGGTGTTTGCTAATGTTTTGTTTGAAGTCGCTAACTTTTAAACATTAATCTCTAGTTAAAAAATAAAACTAATTGCTAGATATTGTTTTAGTAGAAACTTAAATTACATCATTCTTTATCTTTTGTTTCAATCAAACACTTTACAACTCTTTGAACCGGTAGGAAAAATCAAAATCTTGAGGTAAGATCTCTGATTTGCTCTGAATAAAATAAGATCTTAAATACATTTCCTTATGTATAAAAACAATAAAATAACTTTGTATCTCAATCAAAACCCTAAGAAATTAGTGATTAGAATATAACTCACCATATATACACGCCGTACGCACATACCTTAAGAAGGTTCGAAGATTATGTTAATCATCTACAGACTATAAATATAATTAATGATAAAAGTCTAAGCACATTAATATAAAACAAGGATGACGAGTGTTATGATTGGTAGTAGGAGAACTTATAATAACGACGTGTGTTAGACCAATTGAAAATTAATAATATTAATTAATTTGGTTGATTTGAACCATCACCTTAATGGTTTATTGTATAGTAACCCCCCTCCCCCCAAAAGGGGAGATTTCGAATCTCATGAGCTTCAATCAAGGTTGACCGGGGGTTGTTCTGAAAACTGTCATAAGTGGACCAGTTACACTGCGAACATCGAAGCCATAGGCTTGCCATCCCAAAAGAACCTGAACAAGGAAAATTCCTTTTAGAAAAATTAGGTTGATTAGACCAGACCAAATACTCTCTAGCCCATGTTAGTATTTACGAATGGAGAGTCATAGGCAATTTCCTTAATCTTGCACACTTGCACATGAATTGATCACAGTAATCACTTGTTGTCAGAATGCATCTTAGGAAGAAGCAGAGTTAGAGTCTTATCTCATAATAAAGGTTCTATATTGTTCTACTTTATATTCTTACTCACAATATTAACACAAGTGCGAAAATCAAGAAAATAGATGAAGAAATAAAATTAGTAGAATCCGCATGTCATTATTTAGTAGGTAGGAGGATGTAAGAAGATTTAGTAGAACGAAATAGAATTTTCCATCTCATAATCATGAGTATAGTGCGATCGTATACAACTTTTTCTTACAACAATCTGTAAGAAACATACAATTCACTGCCAAAGAAACTTCTTTCCTTTATAGTTTATACCAAAATATACAAGAAAACTATAAAGATAAATGCATTGTATGATAACCATGAAGACTTATTCTGGTTTTCTTTAACCTTATTCATAAACCTAAAAAAATTCAGCACAAAAGTTGCATTTTGTCAAGAAGTATATGTGGTTGATAATTAGTAAAATGCAAGCTACAGGCCAGCTTTGGGATCCGCTGAGCCAGCAGCTACAACTCCCACACCGTTTGATGTCGCCGCATCTTTACCAGCATTAAGCTCGTTCACAAGTTCGTCTATTTTGCGAAACTGATATGGCCATCTTGAATTATACAGGAACTGCCTCAGATCAAACCTGTTATCTTCAGGCGAATAACTCTGTGCACATAAAAGAGAAGAGGTTAGCAGTTTAACATGTGCCCGAGGGAGGGAAAACATTTGGTAAAAGAATGAATATAGAATTACCTCCGCGTGATAGGAGGGTGTTAAGACGGTCATCTTGTGTCGGTTGATGGAATAGTATTTAAAAAAGTATTTCACTTTTTCAGCAACCTCAGAAGGACTTAGTTTTGAACCCCATCCAAAACATAGATTCTGTAAATACACAAGCCAGAAACATAACCGATAAACTAACTAGTGAAATAAGATCCCATTAACTCCATATAACTAGCGTTGTAGATCATTAACATCAGTTGTTATATAACATAACACCATGACCCAGATAAAGGGTAGGTCATCTGCTGATGAAAGATATTAATGCATATGTAACACAAACCTTGAACATAGCCACAGGGCCACACCGGAAAATCTTCCTCAGCCTTCCATATACCGAAAGTTCATTATACGTCATTCCCATGTCCACTTCATCCAGCTGATTCATGCAATGACTTGTTATCATCTTTGACATATATATATATTTTGCTGATATATAAATAAAAGAAATATAGGGTAATGTAAATTTACTTGACTGTAATCTGATTTATAAGAAATATAGGGTAATGTAAATTTACTTGACTGTAATCTGATCGTATGGGCTCCAGCTCAGCGGTAGGGGGAGCAGCTTCAATCTCTGCTAAAGACGAGAAACCAAGATGGATGGCAGCCCATTTCAAAAACATTCGAAGATCCTGCTTGCTAATACTTCCAATTGGATTTATGTCCGCAGAACTGCAGTCATACTACAAAAACAAAGATGTTAGAATAACACACTCGATTAAACCATATATAGTTCAGAAGAGCTATTTAAAAAAAAAAACCTTTGTTAGGTAACCACGCAATCCTTCATCAACATTGGAGCTGCCCAACACTAGATAAAACCCTGGTTTGCTATGAACCCATGGCAATAATGATGCTAACATAAATGCGAGTACCATTCTAATTCGAGCTTGTATATTCTGCAGTCCTAAATTTTCAATGTTTGATCCCCCATCAACCTGTGATAAAAGAAATTGAATACAATATTACTTAAAATATGATCCGTTATTATTTAGGTTACAGTTATGTGTTTACCTTATAGCGTGGCCGTTTCCCGGTAAGAGTTTGAAATAGAGATAAAAACGCATAGACTACGGTGTCTATAGAAACATCAAGATGCCATGATCCAATCTCATCTGCAAGCACCTTTGCCCGTGTTCGTGTGGCATCAGAGCTTTTTTGGAAAAAAAAAACCTCATTACTCATGTTTAACACATAACCTTATATTATATATAAGAAATTTATCACATGAAAGAGTTATTATGCTTTCAAGAACTTACCTGTTTTCGGATCCCATGAAAACCGTGTAGAATATGCGTTTTGCAAATTCTTTGCTGTCTGTAGGGAATTCTCCATTAGTATAGTGCCCAATTCTTATAGCATCCGCCTTTACTTGTTCATCTCCATTTTCAATCTCTGCATGAACATATTCAGGTTTACGTCACCTTAATTTTTGTACTGAAAAACATCTCTTGTATGAAAAAAAATCAGACCTTTTACTACAAGCTGACACATGCATCCAACAATCCCAGCTACTGAAGAGCTATCAGCCCCACCCGAGAGTGGAAGTAGAAAACCAGAAGCACCACTTCTTCTTAGATAATCCCAGAGCCAACAACCAGGTCCAAATGCAATTTCTTCCTCAGGAGAATGATAAGATATCTGCCACATTACTGTTAGCAGTTCACTAAAAGTAGCATAAATATAATAAACCGGAACATCATAATTAGCAGTAAATCCCATTAAATATAATATGTTATAACTTGAACACAATTGTCAACAAGATAACTGACCTTCAATGGGCTTGAAAGAGACATCTGAAGGTTGAAAGGCTTACACAGCTTGTAAGGCACATCTACTGAGGAAACATGTTGTTTACAGCTTGCTTGCTCTTGGAAACTGCTTATAGACCCCCTAAGACTAGCAACCTTCAATAAGACATGTGATAAATAAGTAATGAGAGTGAAAAATCAATAACATACAGATCCTTACATTTTAATAAATTCACATGTATATAAAAGGAAATTTAAAAACTTACTGCATCTAGATCTATTTGTGCAACCACCACCTCGACATCCTTTAACGAGAACTGTGAGCCTTGTGCAACTACATCTCCGTTGACAACAATACATGCACACCCATCTGCAATATACAGAACCTAAGAAACTCTTAAAAATAGACATTTAAAACATTTAAACAAAATGTTGATTATAAGCTTGAATGGAAGTAAATCCCACTAGAAATACCTTAAATGGAAATAAACAGACCACTTACCATAATAAAGGCGGCCTCCATCACATCCCTGATGATTACTATACATATACACTCCACCACGAGTATTTGTAGCACCTATAAATGCACGCATACGAAGATCAAGCTTTCTTAGTTGGTGATGACTTCCACTAGCATTCATAAACACTTCAACACCATTTAGTGCAAGCTCAGTGTGAGGAGGAATTGGAGTAAATAGCTCTTCACAAACTTCTGCTGCAACAGCTCTGATGGTCACAAGAAATGTTCAATCACCAGATCAAGAATCTTAAGCCTTCATGGCAGAAATAGGAAGTCAAAAACTCAAGTCACCTCCCATTGTACCCAAAATATAACCAAAATTAACCCATAGCCAAAACTATTTTTTACAAGAACAAACTGAAAATGTTTCGACTTACGTGTCAAGAAATTGGATGAACCCATAGCCAAAAGGCACTGTTTTCTGTAACAAAGCCTCAGAAATGTCACTTGGAAGCTGAAATTCCACAAGCTGGTCTTTTTGTTTCCATGCTGTAAACCACCTAAGTTCCCTGTAATTTCCATCATTTGCAAGCCACATTTTTGGACGGATCATGATTATCTTTCTGTTAAGGCATAGCACTTGACAATTATAGCGTTCAGACCCTTTGATAACAGGCATACCAAAACTACATAATATGTCATCTGTCCAATCACCAAGCAATAAGTCCTTTAAGCACTCCCACCTACATGATATAATACGGGTTCGCTAAATCACAACATTCTCGAAGTTTAGGCATATAATCATCATAAGAATCATATAGTGTTTGCCAAATTCTATTTATTTAAAGATTTACATGTCAAATGAGCCCTAAATAATCAGACAATCAGAATCAGAATCAGCAGGTCAGTTATTCCATATCAACTGGACAATGGAGTTTGTTCTGTATTTTAAAAAACATAATTCGATGAGATAAAAATAAAGTGAATTGATCTTACGCGTGAGAGACAGTGTCAAGTTCCAGAAAATGATCTTCACAGCCATAGCCGGTGATTTCGAGCTCGGGGCCAAGCCTAATAACAGCACCAGCTTCTTTAGCCCTAGTTATGGATTCCTTAATGTTATTCAAATTGCAATCAAAATCCATTGCCCATTGATTCAAATTGCATGTAGCTACCTTCAGCAACCTCATCTTCGTCTCAGTTTGAATCAAAATTTCGCAAAGGACAGCGGAAGGAAAGGGTTTTAAAAGGGAGGGAGAATACGGTTGGAAAGCGTGGAGTATACGATGTGGTGTTCAATATCCACAAGACCACACCGATGTGGTTCGGTCGAAATGACGGGTTTAATACTCTAAAGAGTGGACCGGATCCATCGGTTTGACAGTCCTTTAAACCGGTCTCAAAATTTCTAGGTAAATTCAATATATAATTTCAATGATATTGAGTAAGAGATGAATTACAATGGTTTTATAATTATGTTTTGTTGTATACTCATATTTAGTAATTTTATAAGGTGTTGAAAACTAAACATATTTCTGTCATTTAGCATGTTGTTAATAAATTTTTTTCCCTTATAAATTATAGGGAAAATTTCACTCATATCCTTGCAAATTTTCAATATTACTTCAATATCCTTACAAATTTTAAAACTACATGTATATTCTTCTAAAACTATTAAACTCACGTCTATATTCAAACTCATTTTTTAATAAGAATTATATCATTTTAATATTAAAAAACTTATCTAAAATTCAAAATACTTTATGACAT
>JAUEJL010000005.1:181759-199829 GCA_032274825.1 Drosophyllum lusitanicum | reverse complement strand
CAAAACAAATAATTAACATGAATTATAACTTTCATAATAATCACATAGGTTACAAAAAAGAAAAACCAGCATCACATATATAAACCCATTTCCATCTTTAATTGCTCACCTCACAAAATAAAAAATCATCAAAAAAAAATAAAAATAAAATCAAACCTCTTGTTGCTTATCAAAGAGATAGAACTGTTGCTTGTTGAACAAACACAAAGGTAAACGGATATAGAACTGTTCCTCACCTTACAAACCCATTTCCATCTTTAATTGCTCACCTTACAAAATAAAAAATCATCAAAAAAATAAAAATAAAATGAAACCTCCTGTTGCTTGTCAAACAGATAGAACTGTTGCTTGAGAAAAACCAGCATCACATTTACAAACCCATTTCCATCTTTAATTGTTAACCTCACAAAATAAAAAATCATAAAAAAGAGAAAATCAAACCTCCTGTTGCTTCTAAAAGAGATAGAACTGTTGCTTGTTGAACAGACAGAAAGGTAAACGAGAATTTAAGGGGGGGCGGCGACGATTGAAAGCTCACCCACAGTGAGGTCATCAACGATTAAAGGCTCACCCACAGCGAAGGTCGACGGCTTAAGATTCTGCCGTGAAGAACTTTCTGTGGGGAGAGTTTATTTCTTTGGTAGTAATTAAATAGAGCATTTATTTCTTTGAGAGAGAGTTTATAGAAAGTTGCCGATGAAATGACATTTGATAATTGTGGATTATTAATTAGAATTTATTTCTTCAAGGGTTAAAATACTATATTACCCTTTTGGTATTTATCTTAGTAATCTTGATTCCCTAACTACTTACTAAAATGTCATAATTATTTTTAACTATTGATTAAGTGATCTAAAGGTCTTAATTACTTTTTGCGCTTCTCGCAAAAACAAAGGTTCTCGCATTAACCATCCTCTCTCTCTATATATATATGATTAAATGACAGTGTGATACATGGGTTGCTTTTAAAAATAATAAATATTAAACAGTAATAAAAAATATTAAATAATTATAAAATGCTAATGAAATGAAAATTTAAAAAATTAAAGAAAGATAGTATCAACATTCAAATCAGCGGTGGAAATATCGACACGAAAGGGAGTGTAGACGTAACGGCATATATGTAGTATCATGATACAACGAGACATGATATATTCCTTGTATAAGCCATCAATCATTATTGTTACGATTAGTGACAATATGATTACTCGTTATAATTAAAAAAAGAATTTAAAATGATTACATTTTTATTTTTGAATGAAAACACTAATAATTTGGCTAAGTATGATTTTTAAAATATATAAAGAGTAACTATGATATTTGTAAATTAAGATGGACAAATACGATATGTTAGTGTTTAAGAATGACATATATAAAATTATTTCTAATAATTTTGTTTAAATTAAAGTCAAAATTGAATTCAAGTTTGACAAAAAGAAGTCAAAATTGGATTCTAATTTTATTAAAATGGATGGTTAAGATTTCATAATTAAATTTTTTTTTATCTAAATCTAATGACTAGGATTATCTAATAATTTTTTTTGAAGTTGGTCTTTTATTTATATTAGAATATATATATATATATGAAGAATGTTCAATATAGTCCATAATTAATTCAAAGTCCTAAGGGACTAATTTTAGCCTTTGAATCAATGTCATCAATGGTCCAGATTAAATTTTAAAAATTTGGGCGAAGTGGCATTTTCGTAATTTTTCGTAATTCACATGCGATGCTTTTACAAATCACATGTGATTGTATACTGAATTACATGTGATTAAATATTAAAATTCCAGGACTATGTTTTTTACATGTACTTTATTGAACACTAACTCAAGTAAAATAAACGGTTAAATTTGGTTGTAACCATGTGTTGTTAATGTTAGCTTGTCAAATTCTATAATGACTTGATTAATATTTTGGTTGAGCCAGGATAGTTTATAGCGGTAAACTGTAAGTCAGTTGTAAGAGTTGTGTATCCATCAAAAGTGGTATGACCGACTTAAGACTTAGTTCATCTAATTGGAAGCTCCTTTACACACACAAACACTTCATACTTGATTACTTGATAAAAAAAGGGAGTGTGGACTGGAAATCATCTCTTGACATAAAAATTGTTGTTAATATAGGTTGCAAACATCAATGATAACAAGATTAAAGCTAAGATTAATAAGGTATGTTTTTCTTTATATTTTGTTTGAGATTTCGTTTGGGAATTTGATGGCCAACTAACAGCAAAGTATGATTATTGTTGTTATTATAACCATGCATGGATGGTTTTGGTGTAATTAAAAAATTGAGCACATATGCTTAAATTTGGATTTTACACCTCAAATGGGTAATTGAACTAAATTTTGCTTACAACCATAATACTCTATCCCGTTTTAACGAGGTAAGAAGGAACTAAATTTTATCCAAAAGATGTTAAACTGATGTTATTAATGGCCAAACTTGTTAATAGTAGATTATATGATGTTTAGGAATTATAATTTTGGTCATTATAAACTTTAGGTTACTTTGTTCATGTGGTATAGTCACGATACACATGCATGGGGCGGTTGTATGAGGTGTGTACAACAATATAGACTGGAGGATGGTCGTATTCTACTGTATAGTTTGAATGTCCATATTAAATGGTCGTACATGAGTAGGAGGCCATATAGGTCTATACGCCCGTATGGGAATCCATAGTCGTGTGGAGGAAGTATGAAACTCTAAATAGGTATCGTGGGTGTATAAAATTGGGAAGGATTTTTTGGCTCGATGGTGTGGGTTAATTCATCTTATGGAGACTGTATTGGCTAAACTTGGGGTTTTGTTGTGTTAAAGTAAATGTAAGTTGATAGGTTTGTCAGATGTAGCCTAGAGCTCTGAGAATGGACATTGTCTTTCTCAGGATTGTTCAACTTTTGAGTGAGCTCTTTAAAGTAACACCTTCTATCTCTCTTAGATGAAGACAATGCCAGATGAGTCTCGTGGGTATCCATAGGAATATTTTCATTATGTACAAATACCTAGACCTAGCATAGGAAAGGTCTACCACATCATACTCATCTCTGGTAAAACTTATTACCCATACATGATGACTTAAATGAGACTTATAAAATGTGTAAGGCATACTTCTGATATCAAAATCCACAAAAACTAAGAAATATGAGACTTCAACACTTCTTTCATTTATTGAATGTCAACCTAGTAGGATATTCATCAACGTTTTAAAACGGGGTCGACCCAGGCGGTTCGACCTGTTGACCCGCGACCTGGCGAGGAGACCGGGTCAATGTACACCGGGTATTTGGTCAATTCTAGCCCTCATCGACCCCCCCGGGTTTATGGTTGAACGATTGAACCGGGTTGATTTGACCCGCTTTCATTTTTCATTTTAATATTTTATTGAAACATAAAAGCTCAGCGGTTTAGTCACCTCGACAGTCGACACTTTGAAACCCTCACTTGGCAAAAACCCTAAAAACGACCTGCGGAACTCTCTCATCAATCAACCGCGGATCCTATCCTTTGTCATCTCTGACCGGCGTGAGACGAGAGTCCATCTCTGACAGGTGAGTGTCTTTCAAGCTAAAGCCTCCATCAAGTTCATGTAACCTATCTTGAATCCCATCTAGTGAGTGATTTTCTTTAATCCCACTTGATTCCAACCCTTTCTACCATCAGAAGCCTCCATCGAGTTAATTTTATTGATGATTTCTCCTGTCAGTAAATTACTTGACAAATTTCTTGAAAAATATTAAATTTATTGAAAAATGCTTGAATTTATTGTCAAATTAGTTATTTTTTTAAATGCTTGATAGATTAGTTATCTTATTGACATATTAGTTAATTTGTTAAATGTTTGATAGATTAGTTAAAATGATTGATAGATTAAGTAATTTCTTGATAGATTAGTTAACTTTTTAAATGCTTGATAGATTAGTTAATTTCTTAACAGATTAGTAATCTTTTCCAAGTTTATATACATATATACATATATATATATATACACACACACACACACAAATATGCACACACACACACACATATATATATATATATATGTAAATATTTTAAAAAATTGAAAATTTTGGAAATCGGGTTAACCCGCCGGTTGAACTGGTTGACCCGCTACCCGGTGAGAAGACCGGGTCAACTAAAAACTCGGGTTTTAAAACATTGATATTCATGACCTTAGCTTTGCCATGACCTACTCATACATGACAGAGTGGCAGACGTCACTATACTGTTCAACGGTTAGAAATAATCATTCTTACAAAAATCAACTCTTCTAAGAAGATGTCTTTAGCTAAAATTACCAAACCCCTTCAAATTTCCGAGGTATGACGTTCTTGACTTGTTTATCATCTCTTTCTAATAGTATTATTCAAGCATGAATACTGACTTGAGCGTCATAATAGCCTACGAGGTTTAAATCTTGTAAGTATTTAAAAATGATGTTATTATCTGGTAAAGCTTCAAAGGGCTAGAAAGAAATCAATTTACTATTTTACTACGCTCATGTCAACTAGCATTTGCATGCTCACTGGGTGCGTGATTATTAGAATTTTTTTTTTAACCAACTTACGTGTGTGGGTTTTTCATCAAGATATTGTTATTTTTACGAAAAGTAAAAAACTTGTTATCATTTTAGATAAATTTATTATAATTGATTGGTAGAATAATAATTGCCTTATATTACGATGCTATGATTTTATGCCTTTTGCTAAGAGTTATTATATATCCTCCTACTATTTCTTCATACTTATTCTCCTACTCACAAGATTAATACAAATATCAAAATCAATTGAGAAAAGAGAATTATTAAGAATGAAGTAGAAAAAAATAATAGGAGAATATATCAATTTTCTTTAAAAAATACTCATTAATAATTACAATATACTCTAAAAACAAAAATAATGGTAATTTAGTTTTGTTTTTAACAGCTTTGCCTCAACGGTAGAGGCACAGGATCGAAACACGGTTGAACTGATCAGGGCTCTGGTTTTGATCCACCCCAACTATACTCCCCTAATTAATTCGGAGGCGGATATAGGAACCAGAGACCAAGATACAATTGTTGACATTTTCTTTTTAAGAACTGATCAGGGCCCCGGTAATTTAGTTGTTAACAATTGTTGACATTTTCTTTTTAAGAACCAGAGACCAAGATACACGCGCTAACACTGAGGAGGCGGATTTAGCTTAATCCCTGTCAAGACATCCGCCATGTCCGACTGCCACCATCCAACTCACTAATCTCAGATATTTTTATTTATTTTTTAATTACCAAACCCCTCAACTCCTCCACTTCTTTCATAATTCTAGAGAGAGAGAGAGAGAGTGAGATAAATTAGAGAGAGAGAGAGAGAGAGTGTGTCTGTGTGTGTGAGAGAAAGGTAAAGGGGGTGTCTGTGTTGTGATCTAATGAAAGGGGATGCTGGGGGGAAGATGGTAATCAAGTCTAAGCTGAAGTGGGTAGGCTTAGTTGGACTTGTACTCTCTGCTTTATCTCTTTTTACTCACTTTCTTCTTGCTAGATATTCCTACACAGATGAAGGCCTTACAGAGTACCAAGCCATTACCATTTTCTCCTGGAGGCCAATTTTTGAAAATACAGATCTTTCTCCCACTGTAATTTTTCTCATCGCCCACTTCCAAGATCTCATTTTTTGCTCCAATTTCATGTATATTGCAGTGAATTTGGCACTTCTGTTTAATCTTGTTCATAGGGTTTACTTTTTAGTGTCCTTTTTCGGCAGGAAAAAAGTTAAGAAAAAGGAAATTTTAAGTATTTGTATTAGTTAATGTTTGCTTTTCTTATCTGGGATTTCGATAATTCGAGGAGGTAATCTTTGTACTGTTTGTTAACTGTCTGAGTTAATTGTTGTGATTATGCAGAGTAAAGTGTATAGAAGACTGTGGGGACCTGTTAGGCGTCTTGAATCTTTACAACCACATGCAAAACCTAGAGAACAGTATGCAGGTTTGTGTATTTCATGAATAGTTTTTCTATTTTCCTTCTTATATCAAAGAAATCATGTTCATTTTGCACAACCCATGATAGAATAATCATTGATTAGTTGAACCATGTGAATAAAATGCATACAATTTTGTATGATGAATTTTAAATAAGTGAAAATGCATGAGTTTTAGTTACTTTTCTACTGTTTGTAAACAATTATTAGTGGTTATAAGGAATGTAAGGATGATCTTGGCCACTTGGGTTGGAGATTATATATATATGCTTTAGAGTTCATAATCAAGTTGCTGACTTTGCTCTTTTTGCTGTGGTTTTAGCTTAATTTAGGAGTGTAAAGATATGCTTAACTGCTCAAAATGTAAAATAGCATCTGGTGTTAGATTTTTGACAGATGTAATTGAAGAAGTATGAGTCCTTTGGGTCAAATTCGCATCCTTTTCTCTCTAAGTTAAAACTGATACCTGATTCAGGAGTCCTTACTCTTGGGTTGCTTTTTAGAACTCAAAATACGTGATGCTTGTAGAAGATTAAAAGAAACTCATACTTACATTCTCAGTTCTTAAATGTTTTCCATAAGCTACGGTTATAATAAAGTTCAAAACCTGTAGATACCAAAACCAAACCTTTAGTAAGTAATATAAATGGTGACAGGATCTAGCAGGGTAGGAATCACAATAGAAATGTTTGAAAATCAAGAGGCATGTTTAAGTAAAGCTTTTTTCAAGGATTTACTGTCCATCAATATAAAGTAGTGAATTTGTTTTTAGCAAGAATAAGACCAATAATTGTTTTCATGAATCTATGAAAATAATTTCAAGAGCTTTTACCTATTAACCTAAGGAAGTTAATTGGCTCATGATTCAAAGCTGGTCATTTTGTTGGAAGGATTTTTTTATTTGTACATAGAATTTTGCATCATATAGAATATCAAAAAAGTAGGACAAGCATGCTACTTCAGGGAAGATCCAATTTACAATGTGATGTATGTAACACGTTCTAGGCTTATACTCCCTCAAGGCCTCAAACTTGAATGAAAATCTAACACTGTTCCTTTATCAGCTCCAATTTCAGAATCAAATAGATTTATTTTTGTACGGATACGTGGAGGCTTTCATGAGATTAGGAGCTCGGTGAGTATATTTGTCAAAAGCATCAAATTTAACACACTATAAGTGTTTTGTTATTTTAGAAGGTTACACTTTTGTGTAGATATGTGATGCTGTTGTTATTGCTCGGCTCCTCAATGCTACACTTGTGATTCCTGAAATCCAGTCAACCACAAGCAGCAAGGGAATCAGGTCCATTATGCTTTGGTTGATCTAAATATTTTTAATAGCATATATCCATAGATATTGAACATCGAATTCATATGTTTTTTTGCAGTGCCCAGTTTAAGAGTTTTGCTTATCTTTACAATGAGGATCAGTTCATGGCAGCATTAGCAAATGATATCACAGTAGTAAAAACCCTCCCCAAAAGCCTCAAAGGAGCTAGAAGAAAGAAAGAAATCCCTTCTTTTAAAGTCCCCAACTCACAGTCTCCATATTATTATTTGCATCGTGTTCTCCCAGTTTTAAAACGGCACTCCGTGGTTGAGCTTGTTGTTTCCGATGGTGGATGCTTACAGGTAATGTCATAAATATATTTTTATGTTAGAAAATTTTCACATTTACAATAATAAATCATGGAATTTTTACTCTCCGAACATATAATTGAGGTTTAGTGTGTTACCAATCATGTGGCTCTCTCAGATGTTTAATCATCTTATGAGTGAAAGTAAAAGTAAAAGGATAAGAAATATGGTGAACAATCACTCCAAAAATTTTCAATGAGTAACCCATATGCGTGTTCCAAAGCACACTTTTTTGCAGTAGTTGCTGACATTTACTCCCCTATGAAATAAAAATAAAGAATTTTGAGCTTTTTAGGCGACGTAATTTTATTTTCCAGAAGAAATTCAATATCACTTTTTTGTGGTTGTGGTGCATATTTCAAAGGCAATACTTCCTCCAGATCTTGAGGAATATCAACGCCTGAGATGTCGTGTTGCATTTCATGCTTTAAGCTTCCGACAAGAAGTCCAGGAACTGGCAACCAAGATTCTACATAGGTCAGTCGTGAGCAAGTAATCAAGTATTTCTATTTTTTTCTCGTTTCGGCTGTATCCTTGGTTGTACTACACAGCCCGGAAAGAACCCTTTTCTTTTCTTATCATATTACTACGTATCATTCTTAATTTACGGTCTTCAGGTTAAGGGCTCCAGGAAGGCCATTTATAGCATATGACCCAGGGATGACAAGAGATGCTTTAGCATATTATGGTTGTGCTGAGCTCTTCCAGGTTCTTAATATTAAATATTCGCTGCTTCCTTTCCCCCACAAAACAATATTTTTACTGTGTTTGATGCATTTTGTGTGTGTATGAAGGATGTGCATACTGAACTTATTCAGCATAGACGGTTATGGATGATAAAACGTGGTATTGTGAAGGGCAATCTTACTGTGAATTCAAACACACAGCGTTTGAATGGTTCATGTCCACTTATGCCAGAAGAGGTAAATATTTTAGAGCAAATGGACTTTTTGGATCATCTTAAACTGTACAAGGTAATTTCCTGGATAAATGCAAAAAAAGAAGAAGGAACTTTAAGAAAAGTACTGTTTGTGAGAATGAAAAATTTTGGACAAAAAATGTTGGATAAGATTTCGGTTACATCTATATTTTCACAATTTGTCTAAGATTGATGACACTTGCAAATGATGTTTAATTGTTTATTATATAATTATTTGTGTAATAATGATTGTCTGCAACGGAAAAGACCTTGATGGTTTAAAATGTCACACTTTTTGGTAAGGATATTCTAGATTGATGAAGTTATTCATCATTTCATATTCGAAAAAGACTTGGAATTTCTTGGGCTAGTATTCTTAGAAACAAATTAATATGCTAGGGATTTTTTTGTGGGGGTTTAAATTAGGAGACTTGAAGATGTTCTGAAACATTGCACTCTGAAGCAAAGTTCACAGCTATTTTTAAAGAAATTGCCTGAGAATTCAAATACATATACATTCCCTCCAGCTGATGAAAAATGCAAATTATGTCTCGGACACAGTCTTATACAGTTGTTTTGCTATTAATGAATACTTTACAATGCCCTTGCAAGTGCCAAAAAAGGGAGTCTTGTTAACAGATGGAATATATAGTTAATCTGCTTGCTTATTGGCTGTTGCATCTAATTTTACGGCGTGATCACCCCATTTTTCTTCTTGAAGAGAGCTATGTTTAGACTTTTAAGGTCCACTAGGCTTGCAGTTTACCTGACAATGACACGAACTTTCAATATTTTTAGTAAAAGTACTGGCTGCAAATGGGGATTCGACTTGTAATTATTTATAATGTTTTATAAGGATCATATCGTTTCGAATCTGGAGTCCATTTGACATCAAAAGTCAAACCTTGTTATAGGTGTACCTTTTTGACGTAGGTGATTTTATATTTTGCAGATTGGTATCATCCTTCGTGCATACGGATATTCTTGGGACACAATAATCTACATATCTGGAGGTGAGGTCTTTGGTGGGCAAAAGAAATTGATCCCGTTTCACGCAATCTTTGAAAATGTAGTTGATAGGACATCCCTTACAACACCTTGGGAATTGAACAAAATATATGGCCGTGAAGCCAATCTTGTTGACAAATATCCAAAAACCCCACCTTCTGCTGAAAAAGAAACGAAATATGATTCATGGAAAACATCAGGCCAACGCCCACGTCCACTGCCGCCACCTCCCGCGAGGCCAAAGTCCTATCACATTGAAGGGTGGTGGGGTTGGGTGGCTGAGAGTGATAATGAGCCTGAGAGTACCGTGATTGAGTTGAGGACTAATGCTCACAAGCTGCTTTGGGAGGCAATTGATTACATGGTGTGTGTTGAAGCCGATGTTTTTGTTCCTGGTTTTGACCGCGATGGTAAAGGAAGGCCTAGTTTTGCAAGTTTGGTGATGGGCCACAGGCTCTATCAATCTGCTACAGCTAAATCTTTCAGGCTGGACAGGTAACTTATTTTCCTTTCATTTAATCCATTACCTATTAATCTATCTGGATTATTAAATGATGGCAGTCAAAAAGAATTTATCTTTATATGTGGGAGTGGGTGATTTCTGTGGTGCTATAGCTTAAAATGCTTTAGAAGTTCGACAAAAAAGAAGAATCTTGTGATGATTATAATGGGCATAATGACCAAAAGTAATCTAAGTTTGAAAATTTATCAGGAAAGTATGTGATACAATTCTGTGATGACTCAATGACTCCCTTCGTGACGGGTAGACTACAATCGGATATGACTTTGTAGTTTGATTAACGTATTTGACTATTTGTTAATGAGAAAAATAAGTTATTTATTTTCAAATTTTGCCATGGGAACTAATGATGCGATTATGTTGTAATGTTGACTATCATGTGGGTGTTTGGGCTTGCTTAGTTAAACTGCTTATGTTTTTTGATAGAAGATAATCTGCTATAACATTCTATGCAGATGACAATTCTGTGTAGTAAAAGGATACAAGAGGTAAAAATGTTCATAATTAGATGCACAGTTTGGATATGAAACTCTCAAACTGCTTATTTCACATTCAAATAACCAGATGATTATAAGCTGGACGCTTCTATCCAACCACTAAGAACTGCTTATTGTATCAAAAGACAATGGTTTATATGGTCTTGCCATTTACGTACTTAGTTTGATAAGTAATTTAGCTAGAAAATGTCACCAGAAGAAGAAATACTGGAGTGCATCATGCAATCAAAAATTTGATCTTATCGAGAAATCAATGTCTTACTCCATAACTCTGATATAGAGCTACATTTGACTCTGCTTAGTGCTTACCACTTACATCTTGCTTTTCTTTAAAACAGGAAAGAAATTGCAAAGCATATGGAAGAAATCAGTGACCATTTATATGAACTCAACCAGACATGGATCAAATCGGTGAGAAATCAGCTGAGAAAAAGCTTGCTTGATGGATTAACAGAAGAATCAAAAGTGTCGAAATCATTAGCTTTTCTCTCCTTCCCAGTCCCTGAATGCTCTTGCCTGAGATCCGAGTCAAATGGAGCATCATCTCGTGCTTCCACTTCCCAACTTCCAGCTGCTCTGAAAGTGGCACGCTCTTGTCCTGCTTGGATGGGTAAAGATGCAATTTCACATACTGGAGACAAGGAAAATGAAGATGATGCTGATGACGATGACTCTGGGCCTTTTAGTTTGTTTATGCGGCAAAGTGGTGGTTCTGGTAGCAGAAATACTGTAAGTAGTGGTGGCAGAGGTGGAGAGATAATGAGCAGCAAAGAAGAGACTCAGATGGAAGATCAAGAGGAAATGGAGGGCGGTGATCGATAGATGGAGGAGTTAGGAGACCCATTAATTGTAGCCTAACCTTTAGTCTTATGTACAGCTGGAAATTATTGCTGATGACTGTTGTAGTTTGCAAGTACAGTTTAACTTTTGTATGTCAAAGCTGTTGTCTATTGAATTAAAATTTGATATGAATTCTTTAAGTTTTTCTAAATTTTAATGTCTACATTCATTCTCATCATAAACACAAACTGGAGATGAGTTGTTGTGTTCTATTTTCAACAAGACCCTGAACAATTTCAAGAGTTAAGAAGCCATATATTCGACCTCAAAAGTCTAACTGCACACGGGCAAAGCAACAAGAAGTCGACATAGATCCGGATTCAACGATAACACCTTGTTCTTGAGTTTTTAAATGAAGGAAAGGGAATGGGTGGGAAGGGGAGGAAAGAGAAAGATGGAGAAACTTGCCCTTCCAGTCATCCCAAAAGTGGAAGGAAAGTTTGACACAAAAATGGTAAAATTGTCCCTTCCAACCCTTTCCTTCCCTTCTTAAAAAAATCTCAAGAACACAATTTTCCCTCTCCTTCCTTATCAATCCTTTCCTCTCCTTAAATTCTTAAAATAACTCGAGAATAGGCTGTAAAAGAAATTTGGATAACGCAACTTGAATGTATATAATTTCAAAAAAAATATACAACTGCTTTTAAATGAAAATTCCTTAAAATTTAAGCCCCAAGCCCATTTCTCGTCAATAGACCCATCTCAAAGCGGAGAGCAAAAAATCAGGTATGCAGGCTGTGCAGCCACCATCACCACAAGTGCTTGAATGCTCTTCTTCTGGCACGAATAACCGTTTAGCAAAAACACCAGTGCTCAAGGAAGGTGAGGTAACCTGATGATGAGGTAGTCGGTGGCCATAACCATATTGGAGCCAGAGAGAACCATCAGGACGAACCAATTGACAAAAACTACCAGCTCAGTAGATGGAAGCATCAAACCGTGGCTCATAGAAACAGACCTGACTGTTATACGACTGTAGAGCACAGCCAGCAATCCAAGACCACACCTTTTTATCAACATCAAAGAGCAGACCTTTCCCTTGATTCCAAGATGTAAAACATATTAAATTATCCTGTCCAAAACACTCAAACCTCTCTGCTGATAACCTCAAGAGGGCTCTGAAGTACCTTGGTGGCATTCTACTTATTTCAATCCAAATCACTTTCGCATGATCTAACTCCCAGATTCTCATACTCTGAAGTGTACTATAAAGACCAATTCTCCCAACCAGAAACAAACGCTTCTGGGTACCTGCAACCAAATACCCATCCAGCAAAGACCGAGGGAACTTTGCAGGTATATGTTCCCAGTATCCTGCATCCAATTGATACATCATTAAACCAAGAGGTGAAATCGTTTCCAAGTACAGCCTTGAGTCACAAAATGCCATCTTTGATGAGCAAAGATTGACAGCAGGCATTGTTTGGTGAAGTGACCAACTATCGAGCTTTGAATCATATACCTCAGTTGGTAGTGATTTGTCCCCATAAATGTCACTAGCTGCAATGACCTTGAAAGATCGTTTCTTTCTATCAACAACCATAATCAACTGTCTCTGCTGGTTATAATGCATACTTGGTAGTGTTCTCCAACTTTGTGTGAGGGGATTACATATTAAAGTTCTAAAAGTTAAACCATCAAGACCTGAGAAGCAAACAAGTCCTCCTGAAGATCCAACCAGCCAGAACGTCCATTGAGGTAAGAATGTAAAAGGAATTTTGTACCATTGTTTCAATGGCAAGCTAAAAACAGAACATTGCAGTGTTTGTGAATTCTTCCAAAATGTAAGAAGGCAAGGCCCATGAGATGGAACTTGTGAATGGAATTTAAGAAAACTATTATCCTGTAGGATTGAATTCCACCTCTTACAAACAGAACGGAGACGGAAGATCATGAAAGGCGGAACCCTAGCTAGTATTTCATTCAATAAATCTTCTGGTAGCATAGCCCATATGTTATCTTCCATATGAACATCAGGGTGTGGAGCCTTGGCAAATGTAGCAATCATTTCTTCATCTAGACCCCTTGGTTTTGTCTTAATCACCTTCTGCCTAGACGGACTAGTGTTTCGAAACCCTAATCCTCGGCCAATTGGGCTTGTATTTCTTGAACTACTTCCCCCAAAATAACTCAATTGCCTACCCTCATCCTCTTCATGTGAAGAACCGGTGTTTGCCGATTCAACAGCCAAGTCCTCAGAATCGTCACCAATCCCGACTACCATATTTCAAATCCCTAAGAAAAACCCAGTTTATAGCAACTGCTTCAAATCAACAGACTAAGAAACCACAATCGAGAGCCAGGTTTTTGCACCCGGGTTACCAAGGAGAAAATCATTTGTATACCAAGATCTAACAAGTTGATTTAACTCGATTTGGATTAACAAGAAAACTCCTAGACTCCCAGACGGGATCCCTTTTCCCGAAATAAAAAGAAAAGCTACAGTTGAAACATTATCAATCAGTTGTTACCTTTGATGGCGAAATCTGTAAGCGTACCGTTGAAGGGGTCATCGGGTTATGGAATTTCTTCACCAACAGGAAGCCCTAAGCTTCAACCTTCATTTACTATTTCTTGGATTTTCAGACGACTGTTTCTGTAGCTACTTTCGTTTTTGTCGCTAGTGTACTAATTCCTGAAGCCAAGCCCTAGCTAGGCCTTTTTCTGGTTACAGTTCATCCGAGAAAATGTATTGCGCGTCAAAATAGAAAAATATCCATAATCTTAACGTAACCGAGTGATTTTACATTCACCATTCAGTTTATTTTACACTTTGTCAATAAGAAGTAAATATAAAAAATTCGTAAAAATGGTTTGTTAATATAAAATCATATTTAATCTAGAAGACCACCGCCCTAGAGCACCATTACCATAATGTTTTTAGGTGTTGTCACCTAGTTCTACTATTACTACTATAACAATAGTAGCGTATAAACATATACACTATAATTTAAAGAAATGATACATGCTGTTGACGGTACTTAAGTTAGGTGCTACTGTACTCACAATGCAATTAAATGAAGGACGCTCAAGTAATTTAATATTTTAATGATTTAAGTAAGTTGTGAATACAATAGTATCTAAGTTAGATGCTGTCAGCAGTATGTATTAAATCTCCTTATAATTCACTTGTCAAATAAAAAACCCAAATTGATGGAACGTAAACTCAAATCAAAGACATTAATATACACACCAATTACCCATAAGAAAACAAACACGATCCCATGTCAAGCAAAACACGTGATCTAAAACCTTGAATCACCTAGTCAAACTCAAATGCTACAAAAATTAAAATTTTAAAACACAAACATGTATGTCATGTTTGTTTTTTTGAAGTAAAATGTTTGATGTATTTTTTCATGTATTTTAGAGAAGAAGTGGACCAAAAACCTTTTGTTTAAGATAAAATTGTTTGTTTTTAAAATTTTAATATATGTAATCACTAGATCATCATACTAACCAAATTGTAACCCTAATTTTAATCCGAAATCTTCAAACTTGTAACCCTAATGTCTACCAAAATTTTAGCGCTTAATCTTTTTCCATGGATGTAATGATCAAAGCATTCAACTACGGAATAACAAAAGTCAAATCTATACAATGTATATATGTTGTCTTAAAACAAAAAAACAAATAAAAATAAATCGCAATCCTCGAATTGTGAAACAAAAGATTTTATTAAACCTACACTTTGTTTGAATTCAACAATTTACATGACGATTTCTAGAGTCGATGACTAGATTATATTGAAAAACACTATTGTCACTTATTATTTTGGAAAATTACCTTTAAAAATTCTACTAAAGTGATGACGGGTTATCTTATAAATTTATAATTGTGAGTACTTGGAAAATTTAATACCAAATGCTAATATGCTATAGACTCCTTTGCATCGCAAGAATATTTATAGTTTAAGGACTTTATGCAAGTTTTAGAAACCTGAAGGCTATTCCTGTAAATGTTTAAAAGAAAGGGGGAAAAAAGAAAAAAAAAATAAAGAAAAGAAAAACCCGTCGGGGGTGGTTGTACGAGAAACGGTTCTTCAATGCAATCTACGCCATTGGGTGTGTTTCTGTGAATGCCCGTCCCCAAAGACCTGAAATGAAATCCATAATCCCAAAACGCCAGTCAGTCTCGAATATATTTCTGATTTAGGTATGTCGAATTCTGGATTCATTTCACCAATGCATATTTTGTTAATTCATATCTTCGACCATTTTCTTCGTAACTTGATTGATGCGTTCTATATGATGTTGCCAACTTTTCGCCCTAATTTCATCATTTACATCTGCAAAGATTTTGTTCTTACCGCTGGATTCATGCTTCATTCCATCGTTTTATATGGAATTTCCTCAAATCGTTTCAAAAGCTTCATCTTTGTTGTTTGATGTTTCACCCGTATGTTATGTCGTTGTCTAGTTGATGAAAGTTTTATTACGAGCTACCTTTCAAAATTTGGATAAAGAAACACTAGTGCATTGCAAATATTAAATTGACAAAGGTTTTTGTTGTAAATGTGACACCAATGTTCATACTATTCAGCATAGAATTTTAATATCTACTTAAAGTGGGAAATAGGTTGTAGAACATCCACACCAAAATGCAGCTCATTTCTTTTCTCTTTTGGGGCTGCGGAATTAGCATGTACACAACTGTTAAATTGGATGCACGATTTTTTTTTTTTGTAGGGCAACAATCTTATAAAAAACCACAAAATAAGCGATTCTAAGGCAGAATCACAAAAACCACAAAATAGGCTTCAAGCATCACTGTATCCTTTACTACTTATTAAGTTCCATGAATTCTATAGACGGAGAAAGCAATCAATGCATAAATGGTTGGAATCGGTCTGGAGATGACCTATTACAGCGTGTGTATTTGTGTTTATGTGATGGTTCTAAGTAGATGGGTTATGTAGATAGTGCTTTAAGACATGGTTTCTTATATCGTAATTTGTTGCTTAAGGATATAATATGCTTTGTTACATATATGAAAAGCGCTAAACAATACAACCCACCATGGCACGATTGTTGGATCCTTTGAGGCTTGAAATAATATAGGATGATTTGAAGCCCTATTGTATCTACATTGGTCATTAATTTTACTACAATCTCTATACATACTGTTAACAGTTCTGTAAATTTCTTCCTTGTCCTTGTTGGAAGCTAAAATGATAAGAAATTGTTACTTGGTGTGTAGCCCAAACATTTTTAAAGAGCTTTATTTATAGATTAAATGGTGGTAATAACCCAAGAAGTCCAATCTCAGAGACATTTGTTGAAGTTAGTGTTAAGATCATATATAGATATCATAATTAAGTAATTAACTAATAATTGTATTAGATATGTAACATCTTACATGTTGATCCATCAAATAAAGGATTTCTTTGGGATATCTTATTGAAACACCTTTTCTAGCTTATCGTGTTTTTTAAAAGCAGATTAACACTTTTGAATTTTTGGATGAAGAAATATGCTGATGGTTAGTTGTTTAAGGGTAAATTAAGCTTCTTTCAATAAGCAATTTGATAAGGGTAATCCCACACTTTAGGATGAAGTAGGCTGATTATATGCTTCTACTTATAAGGATATACATAAGCTATTCAAATAAGCAATCCCAACACAGTTTTACAATCTAAGCATGGTTTTCATGATTGTGTTTCGGTTATATGTATCCTTTCTTCCAGGTGTGAATTGATCTCGTAGAACTCAAGATGGATATGCACTTTAATTATGAGCCGTCTTCGGCTGCTGTATCAGTGTATTCTTGTAGACCAGAATCCGAGTTCTATAAAACCATATCCAGGAGGACTTCTTCTGTTGCAGATACTTTTCAAGAATTAGAAAGTGTTGGAGAGGTTGTTACAAGATTTGAACTGGATATGGCATGTATTTGTGAGAAGCTGGCCAACTTGAACTTGCTGTTGATGTATATGGAAACTATAGAGAGTGAATTTGAGGCCTTTGTATCTGATATGAATCCAAATCTGAGTGACGTGGAAGTTAAAACACTGGAATATGACTTTTTATGTGGGTTTCTGAAATCTGAGGTGCAAGTCTTAGAGACTCACATATCTGATTTTCAGATGGAGAAAAGTAATATGCAGGAATTCATATCTTCCAGCAAATACTTAGGAGAAACTTCCATGGAGAATGAAGATATGCTGCGTGATTCAGAAAAATCGTTGCAGCAATCAATGGATCAGCTCTTAGAATTAAAAACACGAGCTGCCATGTTCGAGAAAAATGTTTCAAGATTTGCTGGAGGAGAAACACGTAAGATCCTTATTGTACATCCTTTAAGTGTAAATCATCTTGGATATGATGTGCCTAGATCATAATCCGTTTTATATATACAGGGGAAGGTTCAAACGAGAACTGTTTTTTGCGCGAGAGCCAATTTTTACCCTTGATTAAAATAAATCAATGGCTAATAATTTTTAGTGGCTTATTAATGACTCATTAATAAAGGGTATTTTAGGAAAATCAAGCCTCGTTAAATAATGACTCATCCACCCGGACGCAGTTCACGGTTGAGTACATATATAAATGACCAAAATACCCCTACTAATGAGTGATTAATGATGTTACAAAAAGTTCTTACACGAAAACTATATATATATATATATATATATATATATATATATATAAAGAGGGGGGGGGGGGGGGGTGTTTTTGTTTTTTT
>JAUEJL010000005.1:171667-181749 GCA_032274825.1 Drosophyllum lusitanicum | reverse complement strand
CGGGGCCGCCGGTTGGATTGGTGTTTTTGATCTGATTAATGAACATGAAGTCAAAATAATCAATTTTTAATGTTTGGATAAATAGATTGCTTTTGTATCTAATTATTAGGGGTCATATAATCAGTTTAAACAACTGCAAGAAAATCGCTATTGTATGAGTGAACAAAGTTATCTATTTACCTTGTTTTTAACCTACTTTGACAGACTTCTAATTTCACCTCACAAGGCTTCTCTCCACCAAGAAAGTCATTCTTGGTCATTTTATCTGTTAGTTTCTTAACTATTCAAAAGTTTTCAAATGTTGAAACATGTGATGATTAGATTATTGCAACTTCAAACGACAGAACTATGTCAAACACTATCTTCCACAATCCGTTTTGTCAGAACTGATTATTCGAATCACATAATTAATTTTAAAACACAAATCCAAACACCCAATTGGTAATCAAACTAACGTTCAATTGCTATAATCAACTTAAGTAGTTAGGTTAAATTTGGACTTGTATCATATCTCATATGCCTTGGGATTTTGGTTAGGTATCAAGGCATGTAACAATGTGATAGGGATCGATACTTGAACAGATGAAAATAAGAACGATAAACTGAAATTAAACACAAAATTCAACCCTAATCCTCCACAAGCGGAAGATCAGTCCTGGGCACAACCCTGTCTCGATAGCCAAAGGCAACGAGCCAAGTACAAGACCTAAAACGTAATATATTTTCCCCTACTTACAAAGAGATACTGACCCTATTTATTAAGAAACTACTAACAACTTAAACCCAATTTTACACTTTACCCCCTTTTAGTATTAAGACTATGCATTTCCTATCATTACTCCCGCCTTCGAAAAAGTCTTGTCCTCAATACTTGCTTTCAAATAAGTGCAACGATCTGGTGGTTTTCCCGGTGGTAAATCGCGAATCTGAATCTCCTCAAACCGACAAGAGTCCCCATCAATAACAGCTTGAGTCACACTCTTGTCAACCCCTTCATAAAACTGCTCCATAACTAAACAAATCCCATCCATCATGGAAATATGATTTTCGATTTCATTTCTAACCCAAATAGTGAGAGGTCTTAACTGCCAAATTGAAGTGACTTTTCCTTCCATAATGGATGGAGAAAGTATTGCCAATCCCATTGATTGTATAGGCTTCACCATCACCACTCCATCCGTCCCTTGATCATCTGCATCTAGGTGTTCATCCTCACTTACCATTGTGGTCGATTCCACCACTTGATAATCAAAACCACCAAAGCCATTACTTCCACCATCGGATTCCAAAATATGAACATATCCACCACCAGCCTCCAATGCGCCACTACTGCCAAAACTGCCTTCCCTCTCACCAGAATCGACAATACCAGAGCCCTTTCCCTCGATCAATTCACCATCAGACCCCTTTCCCCTACTAAAATTAGAATTAGAACTCTTACCTTGTTGCTTCAGCCACCCCAACATAGCCTGACGAAACTCCCTTTCTTCAATTCGATCTGCTTCCAAGGTCTTCAAGGCAGATTTGATTTCAGAAACAGCAGATTGGAGCCGTTGAATCTGCTCTTCGTGAAGATCCAAACGAGATTGAACAGATAGAGTCTCCATGGAAATTGAACCACGCAATCAAATCAAGAGACAAATCCTCAATCGACAGCAAACGAATTGCAATAAGGTGTTGCAATTCAAATAACAGATCCACAGATGTCGAGAACAAACAGACCCAAAATCAAAAGTAAGAGGTTGACAGGTCCTAATGGCAAGGAAATCCACAGCGACTACCAAAGAACTAACGATAATTCCCAAATCACAGCACCCACAAAATCAAATCGATTACTAGAATTGAACGTGAATCAGTGATACGTACCCCACGGGACTGTACTATGAGCCACAAATTGAAAGCGAAGATAGGAGAGCAGAAATCACGACTTGTAAAGCCTACTAAAAACGAAATCAAACTGCACTCAGCATGTCAAAATGGCAACCAATGACGCAAATCGAAATTGTAAGACAGAACGACGCCTCAATTAGATAGGAACTGATCGCAGATGGCAAAAAACGGCAGGTCCAACTGGAGAATAAATCAACAGCAACCGAAGACAATAATCCCCAAATCAAAAGCGCCAACAAAAGAACAGATGGATAAATCACCGCGATACTTACCCAACGTGAGGTACGTGACGACAATAGAATCCAAAGATTGAAGGCGAAGGTAGAAGACAGATCGTGATTGTGACCAAGCGACAGGGCAATCTGATTGCAGGGGAGTCTGAATTGAACCAGAAATTGAAGTCGAGATGCAGCAATCGAGAGTGTAGGATAGATCGTAGGTGGCAAGAACAGCCTTCCAAATCGACAAATCACAGCAGGTGAGAGGCAGGTCGGACCAATGATACAGATCGGAAATTAAGAACAACATGTAATACCCATCGATAGTCAAATACTGAAATCAAATACTATAGAACTGAAATAAGGAACAAGAAGATAAACCCCAATCACTCCACAATCGGAAGATTGGTCCAGGGCACAACCCTCTCTCGATAGCCAAAGCTACGAGCCAAGTACGAGACCTCAAACGTAATGTAATATTTGCCTATCTAACAAAGAGATACTCACCCCTATTTATTAAGAAACTACTAACAACTTAAACCCAATTTTACCCTTTACCCCTTTAAGTATTTAAACTATGCATTTCCTATCAGGATTGCAAGAAAGTTGCCCCCAAATTGTGCTCCCTGGATTGACCATTGAACTGATTTACAGTTGGACAAGAAGTTCAAACCCATCAGCCACAGAAACTTTTCTAACATGGATAGGGGTCAACTCGAGTCCCAATTTTTTTGCAAGAGTTAAGTCAATGAAGTTATGTCAATTAACATAGCTACCTTTTCTCTCTTTATTATTCCAGTAACCTACAGAGTTTTCATTCCAAAAGACCCTAATAAAGCATGGATCGACATAGCCACATTTTCCCCTTCCTCCATATTGATCTTGGCGGCACCCCCTTCCATTAGTTCAGTCTCAACGGATACTTCATCTTGTAAATCAGGGCATAAAACACATGTACAACTTGTTGTTTTTACATTTATGGCCAGGCACATAGCATTCATTGCAGAAAAAACATTGGTTGTTCCGTCTTTTCTTGTCGTATTCTTCTTGGTTAATTGTCTAATTGGGGTCGATTTGCTTTAGGTAGGTTGATTGGAAGCTGTAGAATAGCTTGGTTTCGTATACGATTTTTGTATTGTTGAAGAGTGGGGGGTTTTCTATAATTAAAGTTGTTGAAGGAGTACTGGTTAGATAGGGTTAAGGGTAGGAATTTAGGTGCAGGGGAGTTGGTGGTAGAAGAGCTTCGGTTTGAATGAGGAGAAGAGGAGGAGTTATGGCCGGCGTCAATGGGCGAGTCGGGAGATTTTGGAGGTTCAAAGAGCGTAATAGGCTCCTTGGATCCTTGCCAATTTCATGGTTTGGATTGAAGTTTTTGGGTCCATCAATTGAACCATATGCATAATATCATTCGTGAGACCCCTAACGTACAGGTCTAATAAAATATCCGGAGGGACTGTAACTTGATTACGCAAGGCATTGAATCGATTGTTGTAATCACTTACAATGGTAGTTAAATTTGTGAAGCTCAATCAACGGTCTAGAAACGATTCCTTCAACGAACTGTTCCCTTAATTCTTCCAAGTAGTTTTACTAGCTAAGTGTTTTTCCTTCCATCTCTGACATGAAACCCTGATGCCATTGAATTATCCTACCCTTCAAATGGATCGAGATCAGTTGAATCTTCATGTTTTCCAGGGTATTATCCAACTCAAAGAACGGATTACATTTATAATGCCAACCCTTGAAGGATTCACCATCAAACGATGGGAATTCCAACTTTGTCATCCGATTCACCAATTGGTATTCCTGTTTGTTCTTCGTTTTACCTGAATCGGCCTTGTTATCATCTTTTCTCCGGAACAAATCTCCTCCTCCAAAACCGAAAACCCCAGAAGGCTCAGACTCCTTGTGTGTCTTCTTCCCATGAGCCGTGAGGAGAATCTTCATGCCTTGAGCTAGGTCGGCGTTCTGCGATTGAATATCTAACATCGTCTTCAGGATCTGCTTCATCGTTTCTTAATGCCCATCTAATCACCCGGTAGCTTCTTCATATTTCTCCATCAGTTGAATGTTCATTACACGCACCATACACAGGGACCTCGGGATTGAAAAGCCTCTGATAAACTATCAATGTAAATCAAGACTGATAAACTATCAATGGAGGTAAAGTTCCTTCACACAGAGAACAGCGCAGCTCTGGTGTTTTCTATTTCATTCATCAAAAAGTCAGTACCCCCTTTACATCAATATTTTAATATATTTATTTTAATATATTACGTCCTGTTCTCGAGTTTTTTTAGGGCGAAAAGAAAAGGATTTGGAAGAAAATCTAGCTAAATGGTGTTCTTGAGTTTCATTTAAGGAAGAAAAGGGAGGGATTTGGAGGGGAAGTTTAGGCTTAATTTGTTTAAAATTCTTTCCTCCCAATTTTGGGATGATTTGAAAGAAAAGAATTTCCTTTCCTCTCCTTTCCTTTCCTCCCCTTAGTAAACTCGAAAACAGGACGTTAAAGTCCTACTGCAAAAAAACTCATGATCAGGTGGTCCCAACTATTAATTACAAGATATAGAAAAAAGAATTATTTTAGTAATTGGAAATGACATCATATCTGGTGGCAGTTGATGGTAAAGAAAAAAGAATTATTCAGGTGATGGTGGATTATGGCAAAGGTATTGACAATGACTATGTGTTGAGTCAATAGTGTTGTAAGGTAATGAGAGAGAGAGAGAGAGAGAGAGAGAGGAGAGGGTTGAGGGATAGATCTTAGATAGTGGGGGTGAGGGGGTTTTGGTATTTATTTTCTCTTTTTTAAATATTTTAAATAATTAGTACAATTTAAGAAAAAGAATAAAAAGAAGACGGCAAGGTTATTTTCATCTTTTAATTTAATTAGAGACCAAAACCGTTTGAAGTTTTACGTATCGGGACCAAATTTGTAAAAATAAAAAGTTATAGATTAAAACCATAAACACCACCAGCCAGGTGAACAAAAATTGAATGTATGAAAGACCTGCATCAAATTGTTTGTCATCAAAGAAGGCTATTTTTTTATCTTGAAGCAAATGTTACATTGTCACAAAACACCAAATTACACAAACCCATCACCTCATGTCCTCTATATGATACAAATATCACTTCACTTCCTTTCAGTATATGACTCAGATTTTAATTTTCAGAAAAATATGAATAACAAAACCAATATTACATGACACCTATCCCATCATAAAAAATTAAAATAAAATAATCATGCAAAACTAACCACCACCAAGTCACCAGCACTACCCACCCTGCCAATTGATAACAATTAGCTTAAATCTCCTCCGTCAATCACAATGTACAAGGGTCGCGTTGGGTTGGCTACACCAAGAGCCGCCTTCGGTGTGGTGTCAGAACATTTCACTAATTATGCGGGGGAAGGATGTGCATTGTGTATGCAAGAGGGGCGGTGTATATAATCTTGAAGAGACTTTACATCCATGCAAGAGAGCCTCGTTCATTTGTAACCTGTGGACGACCCCTAGTCGGCGTAGGTGGTCTGTTTGCATTAAGCTCCTACTCCCCAACAAGAACAATTTTGCATGTCAAAAAGATGTGAAACAAGTGAAATAGGAAAAAAAGAAATTTTTGAAAAGAAATTGGGTCAAACGCGTGGAAAGTCGCCTGGAGTCTATTAATAACACATACTAAACCAATTTAAACATGAAAAAAGATTATCATTTAAGTAATGTGATTTTCAGTAATCAAATTTGGCACAAAAATTATTTATTAAAAAGAATGTTAGGAAAGGAAGTTTTAGTTCAATCCAACCTGTCCTGTTTTGAACCATACCAAAAAGTGCCAGTCTTGATACAAACTTATTTTAACCCATCACCGAACCAGGCCAAGCTATAAGAGAGAAGTGATTCCTACATCACAAAAGTACTTCACACAGCAGAACTACTCCTTTAATGTGTCCGTACAGCGTGGAGTAATTTTGTGCCGTACAAATCATCTCACTGTTCATATAATATTAACCACTCCTTTAATGTGTTCGTGCAGCATGGAGTGTGGAGTAATTTTGTACTGTACAAATCGTCTCCCAGTCTGTAAACCATCATATAATATTACCTGCATCCATGTATCTTCTATATGTCGCTCAGGGGAAGTTTCAGGTGATGAAATTGCAGGTGGCAGTGGATGAATGAGTTTTGGAACCACGACGAGATCTCTGCCCAATACTAATATTGCACCCGCATTATTTGCAGTCCCTACAAGAGAAACTCGATGTCAATATCACATCGTTCCTGACAAAGAATCATATGTTCGGTTCTAAAAAGAAGCAAGAACCAAAGATTTACCACAATAATTAGTGGCGGAGAAAAGCGTGATTAAATGTCCCTGAGCAAAACGCTCAAAGCCATCCATTACACATTCATGTGCGCGTACAATCAGTTGGAGATCGTTGTTGTTGCAGAACTCCATCACACGGTCAGGCTGCAACAAGTGTACATTTTCCAGATAATTTAAGCATATGAAATCATCAATAACTACAAATGTGTCATGCACTCATGCTATGAAAAAACAAACTTCACCAATGTGGCTATTTCAACCCATTTGTTTATGAATTGCCAGTTTGGGTTGGTTTTTCTCTCAACTGGGTCACAACAAAATATTTAACTAAAGAAGAGAACAAGTAAAATAGGTCAAACAGGTTGGCAGTCACCCAAACTGTAGTTTCAATTCACACAACCTTTTAATTTAGATTATTATCGTCCTACTATAGTTCTTATAACCATACAACTTTCTCAATTGCTTTATTCATAAAATTAAACTATCTATTGTAAATTTGTAATGGTATAAATTTTGACCCATTACCCAACCCACCTACCCCAAACATCTCGCCACCTCCAGGTGATTACACAGAGGGAAACAGAAAATTGGGTTTAAGTTCCAAAGATATCTGAAATGTTATAAAAGGAACTTACCCCGAAAGTAACCAGCCCAGGACCTCTGGCATTTGGTCTTAGTCCTTCCACGCTATCATTCTCTGTTGGGTCAGACCTATTTAGACAGATGACAATTAAAACTTGTAAGCAACAAAATAAATATAATAATAGTAATAATAAAAATAAATATAATAATCATAATCAGAATAACAATAACAATAACCATGACAATAATAACAAAAGAACTAACCACAGCAAATCCATGAGAACAATTGAACCAGCTTCCATTGTAATCGGCCGTTGAAGATTTTCAATCTGCTCAACATGGTTAATCGACCTTCCAATACCACCATGCATACAGATAATCTTTTTTTCAACTAGTGCCGCTAGTGGCAACCAATTAAATAATCTGTTTATCCGATGCCATACCCAAATTCCATCTCTCTCACCCTATTCACAATAATATCAAGAAATCAATGGCCATTACAGAAGTCGAATAATATCAGAATAACATGGAACCATGAAAAAACAGTGATGAGAATACCATGCGCTCGATACACTCAATTCGGAAGCCAAAAAGTGCATTAATATCAGCAGCTTCATGATTCCCTCGAATTAAATGTACATTTTGTGGGTACTCAACCTACAAAATAATTAATAAATTGCAATATTATGGTGAATAATGATTTTAAGGAAATCTTAATAATGCTAAAAAGATAGAGAAGTACCTTCAAAGCTAAGAGAAGACATATAGTTTCCAAACTGTGTTGACCTCGATCAACATAATCTCCTAGGAAGAGATAATCGATATATCTGGTAAATGTTGCATTAAACTAGCATGAGATTGTAGGTTACAAAAAAGATAGGAAACCATTAAATTACAAAATATAAGAAAAATAACAAGAAGGTAACAGGAACACTTACGCGATGTCTCCAGCAGTTGACGGGGATCCATACTCGTCAAAAAGTCGCATGAGGTCTCCAAATTGCCCATGCAAATCACCAAATATCTTTATAGGAGCCCGTAATTGTAGGACACTGGGTTCACTTGAAAATATTCTTTCAGAACAGTCACAAAGATCGGCTATCTCATTACAATCCAGAAAAAATTGTCGACGTACAGGCGGCTTCCACCCACGAGGCTTCAATAGGTGAGCTATTACCTTTAATAATAAAAGGAAACAACACCACGAATGAACAAGTAATATATCGCAATGTATCCTTTTCTTAAACAAACACATTTGTTCATACCAAAAGTTGTCATCAAATTGAGTAAACTAGCATCATATGTTTGCAGAAGTTGTTTTCTGCAAATTTACAATGTATGCTTCCAAAACAATATAATTATTACATAAATGGACAACAAGCCTTGAATTTATATTTATATATATAGGGTAAGGTTCCAGAGTGAACACCTCTCTGGGGGAGAACAATGAGAACACTAGTAAAAATATGAAAATCGACAAAATTGCCCTAGAAATAACATGTGTCAGAATCATATATACCTTTTTAGGCACACTGTTAATAGACATTTGTCGATCTAAAAGTTTCCTTGCAGCAGTTGCATTTTCAGGAGTTCCATAACTGACCCTCCTTCCCTCATTTTCAAACTGATCTATTGAAAGCTGTCTGACCATTCCACCTAAGGCTCCACCAGTCTCTGCAGCTATTACCACCTGCAAACCCCATGGCAAATTTCACTTTCATACATACACAAAATGTTCGGTGAAAGAAAGAATAACACAAAAGAAAAAACACATAAAACCAGAAAGTAGAAACATTTCTAGTACTAACAGCTCGGTGATGCAATCGCACTCCAGTTGGAGCAGAGTTGTTTGCCAGGTCAGCATCTGGTTTTTGTTTCCCACTAGGAGTAGCCTCTGCTCCACGATCCCTATCTGGTAATTCAACTTCACCATTAGACTGACGTGCTTTCGCAGCAGCAAGTGTTGCGGTAATCGCCTCAGCTTCTGCTGCTGATGCCTCAACCAAATATTCAACTCCTTTTGTCAATCTCCTACATAACATTCCACATCAGATGCATATTCTAACACAAACTAATCAAAAATTTTACTTTCTTATTTTTAATCTACCGTGAGCCTTGAAGCATAGCATTTTCAGTGCTAATGTCGGTATACATGTCACCGTTTACAGGTGGAGCAACGGGAGTCCCAAGTACAACGGCACCATCGGGAGCTGCTACAAGAGTGGTCTGCCGTGTTCTGTCATCAACAAAGTCATATCTTCCCGGTAATCTTCCTGTTTGTGCATTTGACGCAGCAGCAGCTGCTGCATGTGATGCTGCTGAAGTCATTTCAGCAGCAGCAAGATCTTCAGCAACTAAAAGATCATCTAGCAACACCCCTGCACCAATAAAATGCCACATGTCACCTTCTCAGTAACTATTTACTAACTGCCACATGGGCCGAACCCAATATCAGATTCACCAATCTCCAAACACTCAAATATATTTAGCATTCTTGAAATTCAATTATTGACCACAACTGCTTAATCTGCTCTCGGTGTCCAAGGAAGCTTAATCACCACAGTTTCACACATCTACATGCTTGATATATATTTTAGTAATCTCATGGTTGTAAAATCTAGGCGGTACTCAAGCGGTCAACTAGGGTGTAGTGAGTAATCAGATTGGAACTTCTAGCAAAATTTGAAATATATATATATAGAGTTCATTTGAGAACCGTTCTTATTGCGAATACCGCAAGTACCATTTGTAACCACCATTAATGACTCATAAATAGAGGTATTTTGGTCATTTATATATTTACCCAACCGTGAACTGCGTCCGGGTAGATGATTCATTATTAGATTGGCTTAATTTTCCTAAAATATCCCTCATTAATGAGTCAATCATTAGTCATTAATGAGCCCTCAAAATTTATTAGCCATTGATTAATTTTAATTAAGGGCCAAGATTGGTTCTCGTGGTACTCACAATAAGGATGGTTCTAAAATGAACCCTCCCCTATATATATATATATAGAGAGAGAGAGAGAGGGTGATAAGAAAGAAGCTACAGATAATGGAT
>JAUEJL010000005.1:160538-171567 GCA_032274825.1 Drosophyllum lusitanicum | reverse complement strand
ATTTTAAAAGTGTTAAGATTGTTGCTGAAAGTTATTGTAAAGCATGCTATATTACTTGTACTACTTAACTTAAAAAAATAGGTAGATGTTTTATAGAGTAGTAAAGATAACCACTTTTCAGCATTAAATGGAGAAACAAGTATTTATTTGCTTATTTTATGCCAAAATAAATACTTGATATTACTAGCTAGCAACTTTAAAGGTATTAAATTTTATCAAGTGGTTGTAGACATAAAATTTAACATGAAAGTTTATATTAATTTTTATATCTTAAATCCTAATTACACCTATTCTTTAACTTTAAGTTACGTGATTTACCTTCATGTTGACCGTAATACCGGTTGACAACGACAAGATTTATTACCCTTTTAGTTTGTAGACTTAGTAAACACATAGTATAACACTTGTGAACTTAAACATTATGATTTAACCCTTGAAGTCCCTCTCAATGACTCAATCAGCCTAAAGACACTATAAAAAAGTTTAAATCATGTTTGAATGATTCAGTTTGCACAAAAAAAAATCTCACAAGGAATCAAGAACCAGCCAACCCAGTTGACTATCCATGTATTTTCCATACTTAATTATTTATTTAGAACATTCATGAATTAATTAAGTTAAATTTTTTATAATTATTATATATAATTACAGCTCTATGAACTAAGTCAATGGTATAAATTGCTGTCATTAACTTGTAACCTACATTATTTGGTTTCTGTGTTTCATTTTCTTCTTGCAGTTTCAAAAATCTGCATTAATTACTTGGAATGATGGGTGGGAAATTCTGGCAATTATTCATAGTCATATTTATACAAATTTGGATAACAACAGCTCAGACTCAAGATCGTAAGTTCAGTTCTTAGTTCACTTTTGGCATAATTTTTTCATAATTTGACAAAAATTAATGATCAAGTTTGAAACTTGTGGTGCTGTAGGTGTAGTTCTTCTGGCTCTTAAGGATGCTTGGCAGAACACTCCACCCAGCTGGGACGATGGCTCCGGCCCGTGTGACGGCACTTGGGAAGGCATCAGCTGCACAAACTCTCGTGTGATCTCGATGTGGGTAACGGGTCAGATTGAAACGGGTCATTTTTTATGGGTTGACCCGTGAAAATTTCTTGTCATTGTTAAAAAAGTTCATACATAGTTAGTGCATTGGTTATGATTACAAGAAGAGTATGACATTCAACAAATCTTGGAATAAAGCATTTAAGAGGTTCTATGCATTCTAGATAATCTTTTTGACCATTTGAGTTGGCTAAGATAAAACACAACCCGACCCGTTTATAATTAAATAGGTCGAAATATCAACCTGGTTCCATTCATTTGTGTTGTTCATTATTTCATTTTAACTTTTCAGAACTTTGTCAAGCATGCAATTAATTGGTGGGCTCCCTGGAGATATCGGGCACTTGTCTGAGTTACAGATTATGTAAGTCCTGTTTGATTGTAGTTTTTCTGGTTTTGATCTCTTATAAGCAAATCTTTATGTTTGTTGCTGTATGTATGTAGAGATCTATCTTACAATAAGCGTTTGACTGGACCGCTCACCCCGCAAATCGGGAATTTAAGGAAGTTAACAAACTTGTAAGTAATTTTAAATTCCATTTGATGAAAACAAATATCTGTTTGTAAGATAAACTTGACATTGAATCTTTTTTTTTTTCAGAATTCTTGTTGGCTGCAGTTTCTCTGGTCCTATTCCAAGCACCATTGGAAACCTTGAAAGGCTTAGATATTTGTAAGAAAATTCATAGTATTAACTTTAGACAGTTTCGACCCGTTATGTTAAAACTCACAAGTCCTTTTCGTTCGAAAAATTATGTTATTCTTGTAAAAGAAAAGTTGTTTTCTAGTCATATTCTTATTTTTTTAACAAGTGTGGAAATGATGGGTGTTGCTACCTACATTTGTGCAACAAGGAGTAAAATTTTTTTTAACAATTTATATTCTGCCCCTAAACTTGATTTTGGAATTCACAATTACTCTTTCATCTAGAAACTTTTGTTTCTTGCTCCATCTGTAAACTATATGTGTTACACCTATCATTTTCATCAATCTAACTTGACCTGACCCGCATATATAGTAACGACCTATGTTGACCCAACCCAACCCGCTCATTTTGTCACCTTTACTATCATATCCGTCCATTTGTTGTTCGCTTAATGATTTGATATTACATAGGTCTCTGAATTCAAACGGCTTCACTGGATCCATTCCCGCTTCCATTGGCAACCTTAAGAATCTTTATTGGCTAGATTTAACAGATAACAAGCTCACGGGGAGTTTACCAGTTTCTAACGGGTTAACGCCTGGTCTTGATATGTTAACTAATACCAAACACTTGTAAGTCTATATATGTTTTCTTTTCTTTTGATTTAATCTGCTTCATTAAAGACAAATTCACTTATAATATATTGTTTTGATCAGTCACCTAGGAAACAACCAGCTTTCTGGCGATATCCCACTTCGGCTCTTCAACTCGGACATGACTCTCATTCATCTGTATGCTTTCTAATGATTCACTACAACAAATATGTGATTTCCTAACGGTTTGTTCAAATGCGTAAATAAACGAATGAACTTTTACAACCTTATAAGTGTGTGAAGATAGTAAACAGTATATCTACATTTTTTAAATATGGAGATTTTGAAGCAAATTTGTTAGTTCTTACAGCACTTTTTAAGTGTATGCATTTACCCAAAAACTTGTTTTGTCAGGTTATTTGAAAACAACAAGCTTACGGGCACTATTCCTACCACGCTCGGGCTTGTCAAGTCTATGGAGGTCGTGTAAGTATCGAATTTACTAAAAGTTTTATCTTTGGATTTATCGTTTACTTTGCATTTTAACTTGGAATTGAATGTGTTACTTTGGAAATCAGACGACTTGATAGGAACTCTTTGACTGGCAATGTTCCGTCGAACATCAACAACCTTACGAATGTGAACGAGATGTAAATTTAAAAACTCTAAAACACCCATTTTACTATTTTTCATTTTAATGTTGGAGATGAATTTTGTGTGATTTTTGATGAATATTGTTCATAGGTTTCTGTCAAACAATAAATTGACTGGCCTTGTACCCAATCTCACTGGCATGAACTTCCTCAACTATTTGTAAGTAATTAAGTATCAACAGATTAATTAAAATATCTGTTTAGTAACTGTTTTTTTATACAAAAAGTTTAGTATATTCACATTATTTGCAGGGATTTAAGCAATAACACATTCGATGAATCGGATATTCCTTCATGGTTTTCAACTCTGCAGTCGTTGACAACTCTGTAAGAAACGCGTTTCAAGTTAACTAACGTCTTAATTTGGTCCTAAATCGGTAATCATTTTATCTTGTGATGATGTTATGGCAGTAAGATGCATAGTACAAACCTTGGAGGACAACTACCTGCTGCCATGTTCACTATTCCTCAGTTACAAAATGTGTGAGTTTATAGACATCAAAACATCTATTTGTAGACCGACTGTTTCTACATGTTTAAGCCTGAAAACTTATTAATGTTCTTTTTACAGTGATTTAAGTAACAACAGGATTAATGGCACCTTAAATATTAGCTCGAATCCTAGCAACCAACTTCAGCTTGTTGATCTACGATCTAACCAAATCGCGGGCTTCACTCAGAGACGGCAATATAGTATTGGCTTAATGTAAGTTACTACATGTACTCCATTTGCATACACTTTTCTTATGGATGTTGCAAAATGAACAGGTTGAGTAACAATTCAAGATGATCTGTTATTTGGGTTGACCTCAAACACTTTTTGTTCAAATTTTAAACAATTTGTTACAAGTAAATTTGTGGGTTTTAGATTGATACAAGAATAATCTTACCTCTTAATACATGTGTTTATATGGTTTTCTGCATTAAATCACACTGTGAGCAACCTGTTTCACTATATGACCCGTTTCCTGTTCGGCTAAATCTTAATTTTGCCATTTTGACCTCCTAATGAGCAAATGGGGAATGTTTCATAACCTCAGATGCGATTTTCATGCCTTTATTTATCAGTTTTTTATTTTTATTTTTTGGGTAAAAATCATATGAAATTACATATTATGACTGCAGACTGGTTGACAATCCAATATGCATGGAATCTGGTGTGACAGATAAATATTGCTCCCTTCCCACAAATACTACTAGTACATCATATTCAACACCATTGAACAACTGTGTGCCACCTACATGTGCTACAAACCTTGTGTCGAGTCCAAATTGTCAATGTGCATCTCCATACACAGGCTCGTTCTTCTTCAAAGCCCCTTCCTTCTCTTCACTTGGAAACTCAACCATTTACAATTCCCTTCAAGATTCATTGATGACATTCTTTCAGAAAGTCAATCTCCCTGTTGATTCGGTCGCATTAAAGAATCCTAATAGAAATTTGGATGATTATCTTGTGATCAATCTTGAAGTTTTTCCATTAGGACAACCAAGTTTTAACAGGACTGGGATTCTTCAACTTGGGTTTGTGCTAAGTAATCAAACATTCAAGCCTTCAAAAGTTTTCAACACCTATGTTTTCATTCCAGATAATTATGATCAACTTTTGCAAGGTAATTATGTCTTTTTTTGGTAGTATTTGGAACTTATTATTGCACATGAACTCATTATTTTCTAACACTTGCTTTAGTACAAATGATTCTTTGATTCAGATTATTGAGTCAAGGCTCTAAATTCGTAACCACTGAAAATGACTAACGGGTATTTATATCGTTTTCACAGGAGAATCAGGGCCTGAAAGCAAAAAAGGCAACTCATCTAGCACTGGCATTATCATAGGATCAGCTGTGGGTGGTTGTGTGCTTGTGGTGTTACTAGTACTCGCCGGAATGTATGCATTTCGCCAAAAAGGACGAGCTAACAGAGCCACACAAAAGAATGAACCATTCGGTAAATATGGTCATAAATCATTATTAGAGGGGTCAAAATGGACGGATCAGATAAATTGTTGATGGGGTTGCAACCAGTTTGATTTGGTTGGATTGACCTGATACATTCTTTTTCCAGATTTTTAAAAAAATTAGTTTAAATTATAAGGAAATGCAGATTAATTTCAGCAAAATACACAAGGAATATGGTTTTTTCTCACTTCTAAAATGGGTAGGAGGTTTTATGCATTAAATTACATTTTTGGTGTTTTTGGACCCCTTTACCAGTTTTATTTAACCTCTTAAACCCGTTAGAGATAAAGATAGACCGAATAGTCACTTCACTTCGATATATATCTTATCCTCGGATCATTTTTGTATAATACTTTGCAGCACTTTGGGACCCAGCCAGTGGAAGCGGCGGCGTTCCTCAGTTGAAAGGAGCGAAATCCTTCACCTTTGAAGAACTTAAGAAATACACAAACAATTTTTCTGAGATCAACAACATAGGAGCAGGAGGATATGGAATGGTTAGGCATGTTATTATATGTTTTAAATGGATTTTTCAAGTTTATTAATTAATTAATGATGGAAAAATTAATATTGTGTAGGTATATAGAGGAAGTCTTCCAAATGGGCAACTAATTGCCATTAAAAGAGCTCAACAAGGATCCACACAGGGTGGACTCGAATTTAAAACCGAGATTGAGCTTCTCTCAAGAGTTCATCACAAGAATGTCGTCGGGCTCATTGGTTTCTGTTTTGATCAAGGTGAACAAATGCTCGTTTATGAGTATATCGTCAACGGTACACTCAAGGATAGTCTTTCAGGTACTTTAGTTTTTTTCCTTTATTTTTCTTTTCTTTTTTTAACTAAAGTTGAAAACCAGTAACTACAATCTTTTGAGTCTTTAAGTTTTCAGGTTTATAAAGATTTAGTGACACAACTAATTAAGTCGGTGCTTCGAAGTTTCAATAAGTTTTATATGTGCAGGGAGATCAGGCATTCGGTTAGATTGGATGCGAAGGTTGAAAATAGCGCTCGGAGCAGCAAGAGGGTTGCAATATCTACATGATCTTGCTGATCCTCCTATTATCCATAGAGATGTAAAAACAAATAATATCTTACTCGACGAACGATTAGTTGCAAAAGTTGCTGATTTCGGACTATCTAAACCTTTGAGTGATGCAAATAGGACTCATGTTACTACTCAAGTCAAAGGGACCATGGTTAGCAACACTTTTCTATCATACTTGCCTCGAGTGGAGCTAGAAATATAGCTCATTGGGTTCAAACAGGTTCATAGATAAAACTAATTAATAACGTTTAGAAACAAAATCAATGGGTTTATAATTACAAATTTACCTAAATAATAAAAAAGATGTACTAAATCAAAAGAAAAAATATGGTCATTGTGTTCAATGGAACCCTCTCGGCAATACATAACTCTGCACCTAGCCTTTGCTCAGGGAATTTCTATCTTGAAAAAGTGATGGTAATAACATTATATATGAACAACTCAAGGGTTTTGAAATATTCAAACTTTTGATTATTCATTGAAATATGATAGGTTTTTTGAAAAATTTCCCACCAAAATGTTACATAGATTGTGAATTGTAACCATACTAATGGATGTAGGGATACATGGACCCTGAGTATTACATGACACAACAATTGACAGAAAAGAGTGATGTTTATAGCTATGGAGTTGTGATGTTAGAGTTAATAACTGCAAGAAACCCGATCGAGAAAGGGAAGTACATCGTGAGGGAAGTAAAACAAGCGATGAACAAGAATAAAGAACTATACGACCTACATGAAATACTTGACCCAACCATCGGTTTAAGCACACAACTTAAAGGTTTGGAGAGGTATGTGGACTTGTCATTGAGATGTGTTGAAGAGACAGGAAATCTTAGACCTGCAATGAGCGAAGTAGTCAAAGAGCTCGAGAGCATTATGGCTTTGGTCGGGCTCAACCCAGGCACCGAATCATCGTCCTCAACATCAGCAAGTTATGAAGTCACAGGGAAAGATGACTACAACCATCCTTACAGTAATGACAGTCTTTTCGCTTATAGCGGCGGATTTCTACCTCCAAAGTTGCATCCAAAGTAAAATGTTGTCTTTTTGCAATGAAGTGAACTTATGTATTCATATGTGCATATAGACCGGCCCTTGTAGATTTGCTTGTTATATATGTGTGAGTTTGGAGTTGTGGATAATAAAACTCTCTTGTTAGATATTCAAATGTGTTATACCTCTTTTCTCATTTGTTTTTCAACTCATTGTATTTGCGGTTAATTTACAACTTTCGTTATTATTGTGCATAAGGTTTTGCTCTTTTGTAGGTTCAAAATATGAAATAATTATTTAAGTTAATCTTGTATTTGTTTAATCATAGACCCTTGTAGTTATGCTCTGATTTACATGATGTAACCATTTTCTTGACCAGGACCTCTTTTGAGATTTTATGATAATCCTACCATTATATCACCTTAAGATGGTCAAAGTGGGTATAGAAGGTTGTATACAATAAGTTGGTTATGAATAACTATTATTTATTTCTCATCTAAAATTTCTTTGTTTTATTATCAAATGAATAATAATATATTTATATCTATACTATATTATTTAAATGCCTTGCATCAAACTTTGCATCAAAGTTGATCTTATAGAATTATCCCAATAATTTGAATTTCGTGGTACCTGGGCACAAGGGTTGAAATATCAAATTTGGAAAGTGATTATCACGATTTTACAAGAAATCCAAGATTTTGTGATTCCAGAAACATACCCTGTTTTCATATAATTTTCCAACAATCGAGTTGATATTTACTGTTTCTACAGTCATGAGTACTGGTGAATTTGATATTTACTGTTTCTGCAATCATGATATTTACCATGTTTTCATATAATTTTCCAACAATCGAATTTGAAGAGCCTTGCTAACTAAATAAAATGATCCAGCAGCAAGGTTCTCAAAGTGTTGCAACTTGACCAACAAGAAGCTGCTTCATGGCATAAGCTTGCCAAAGATCTCAAACAGGTAAATTATGTTGTCACAAAGGAAGAACAAAAAATTTGTATCATTAATCAACATAAAGATTTTATAAAATAGTACAATTCAGAAGATATAAAACCTACAAGCTGGACAAACCTCAGAAGCAAGGAATACCATCCTCATACCAGTTTAAACTGCAGGTTCATCCCACCTTTAATATAACCTGAACCAGACAAAATTGCATGTAATCATGTATCATATGACTGCATAAACAGGTTGTAATTCTTGCAGTTCTGCAGGTACCTCCACACAATCGGATATAAAATCAGTAGCGTCTACATACCCTGACCATGTCATCTCACATATTAACTCATCTAACTTCTCATAAATTTCTTTGCATCTAGGATGAGCTTTATCCCCGATAATAAACATATGTAACTCAGATTTCACCTCAATCCAGCTACAACCTGGTTCTTTCTTCAACCCAATATGCCTCATGTTCTTTCTAATCTTTGACATTTTTTCCCACATACCAGCCTCGGCATAAATATTGGCTAAAAGTACATATGCACTAGAGTCTTGTGGGTCCAACTGAATAATTGAACTTGCCGCCTTTTCAGCCACCTCTACATTCTTATGTAACTTACACACACCAAGTAATGTTCTCCATATAACATCATCCGCCTCAACTGGCATGTCGTTTATAAGCTTTAACGCCTTTTTGACTTGACCCGACCGCCCTAGTATATCTACCATGCATGAGTAGTGTTCTAGTTGGGGGCTTAAGTGGTAGTTAGAAAGCATTGAATTGAAGTATTGTGACCCTTTTTCCACCAGCCCCATGTGTGCACATGCTCGAAGGACCGACACGAAAGTGGCATGGTTTGGCTTCACGTTGTTTAGTTTCATGGATTCAAAAACACGCACGGCATCATCTCCAAGTCCGTGTTGACCATATCCACAAATCATGGCGTTCCATGTCACGAAATCTTTATTTGGAGATTTTTCAAACATTAATCTTGAATCTTGCATGTTGCCACATTTTGAATACATGTCAACAAGGGTGCTGCAAATGAACACATCAGACTGCATTTCTTGCTTGATGATTTGACCATGTATTTGTCTTCCTAAATTGATGGTTGCAAGATTCGCACAAGTGTCGAGAACTGTAGCAAATGTGAAGTTATCGGGCTTAGCTCCTAATTTTAACATATGAGAGAAGAACTTTTGAGCTTCTTCACTTTGTTCCTGAAGCGAAAACCCTGAAATGATTGCATTCCATGAGACCATTGTTTGTTCCACCATTCTTTCATGAATCTTCTTTGCATCTTCAATTTTCACACATTTGCAATACATATCTACAAGAGCACTTCCAACAAAAGGTTCCAAACCCATACCTGATTTAATTACTCTACCATGAATTTCCATTCCATAATTCAAAGATTGCAAACCAGCACAAGCTTTCAAGACACTACCAAAAGTAAATTCATCAGGTTCAAAACCTGAACTTAACATCCAAAGAAGCAGTTGAAGGGTTTCATCAACATTTCCATTTTGTTCATAAGCAGCAATAATTGCATTCCAAGAGACGGCATCCCTTGTTTGCATTTCATTAAACACATGGCGTGCTTCAGTGAGAGCTCCACATTTTCCATACATATCAAGTATGGCATTTTCAACACACACATTGGACTGCAACATACTCTTGATCGTCAACCCATGCAATTGAACTCCACTTGTATATGATTTAATCACAGCACATGCGCTAAATGCACCAGATAAACTAATGTCATCAAAACCAAGATCAGTGTTCATCAGATTATGAAATAGCTGCAACGCTTCAAATCCCTGATCAACACGAGCACAACCTATAATAATAGCATTGTATGATTGCAGGTTATGGATTGATAACGTGCGAAATAGTTTTTTGGCATCACATAACCTGCCACATTTTGCATACATATCCACAGTTGCTGTTCCGACTATCGTATCAGAACCGAAATGCATCTTTAAGGAATGACCATGTAATTGAGAACCAAAACTTAATGCAGATAAGCCTGCACATGACCTAAAAAGACTAGCATATGTTGATTGGCTAACTCCTAATCCTTCTTTTTGCATATTTTTGAATAGGTCCAAAGCACCTAAAAGCTCATCATTTTGAACACATCCAGCAATCAAGGCACTCCATGAAACCCAGTTCTTCATAGGCATTTCATTGAAAAAGCTTATAGATTCCTTTAGTTTCTTGCATTTTGCATACATATCTACAGTTGCACTCCCTGCAACCACATCATGAGCAAACCCCATCCGAAGAACAAGTCCATGAATCTGAACCCCTAAACCATAATCCTCTAAGCCTAAACACGCTTTCAAAACCACAGCAAATGTGGTAGCATCTAACTCCACACCCTTTCTTCGGATCCACATAAAAACTTCAACTGATTTCCAAGAATTACCATTTTGCAAGTACCCTGAAATCAATGAGTTCCACGAAACCACATCTCTCTCAGGCATAGAATCAAAAAGCACCTGAGCTGTACTCATATCCCCACTCCCAGCGTAACCAAAAACCATAGCGTTCCAAGAAACCATGTCTCTTTGAGACATTTTATCAAACACTCTATAGGCATACTCCATGTTCGAACACTTGACATACATTTGTATCAAACAATTTGTAACGAAGACTGTGGGTACAAACCCAGATACAATCATGTGAGCATGTGCTTGTTTTCCATGATCGAGGGCCTTTTGATGTGAACATTGTTGGTATATGTGGGAGAATGTTCTTTTCACAAAATTCGTCAAGGGTTTGGGATTGTGGAAGTTGTCAAGGGTTTTTATCTGGGTAGAGTAATGTTTGGAGGAATATGAGATGATGAGTCTTGTGAAGTAGATGTGAGATATTATGAGTGGTTTGAACATCTGAAGCCATTCTTTGCCACGGTTTACACTGATAGACCGTAAGGCATCCTTGTATCTTGTCCGTTGCTAGTTGGTAATTTAGTACGAACTAAATCATCGTTCTCAGATGCTGTTCAAACCATTAGACCTTGTGAGTCAATCCAAGAGTTGTCCTTGATATACCGAATGGGTTACCTTGAACCAAAAATTAACTATTAATATATATATATAT
>JAUEJL010000005.1:133922-148632 GCA_032274825.1 Drosophyllum lusitanicum | reverse complement strand
CAAAACAAAATATATCACAAGTTATTAAACATAATTTAAAACAACCTACAATTAATTACATTAATATACAATTTTTAAAAAACTCCTCATAATTTACATCCAAACCCTTTCAATTAATTTGAATTTAAATGGTTTCTTCATTTTCTTTCTACCAATTAAAGCCTTCTATTTGTCCTTGTCACATTTACATGTCACCAATTACATCATCATTTTTTTGCCACATCATACTTTCTCTCTACTCCGTGAACAATATATATATTAAATTACATTTAATGAACTCCCAATTTTAGTAATTCATAGCACAATATATAAATATACACCAGAAACTTAACTAGTACGCTGTAGTTCAATATAACTACTTGCATAAAGCTTGAATATTGCAATTTCTGTGTTATATACATCATCTCTAACATCAAAGCCACAGGACATATCGACTAGTATATGTTACACGGGTCTTGATATAAAGACTATTATCGTACATCAACTTAACAAGTTGCTTTTACCTATAAAATTTGTTTTCCCAATAATCTAACGACTTTGATTCTATACAATTATAAAAGTATGTTTCTTTGTCATCAACGTATGCTGGCTCTTTCGGTTGCTTAATGGTGGAAATTGTACGCGGAAGGAACATAGAGAAGAAATGAATTTGTAGGTGGAAAATAGGTAATGTCAAAAACCTGAATCATTCATTTATCAGATAGGACAGATGAACTCCAGGAAAGCATGAAATCTCGGGCAGCTGAAGGTAAGTCTGCATGTAGATCAAAATATTCATAAACACAACAAGCCATGCAAGAAAAGATGTTTCCACTGTAAGAGGATATATATTTCTAAGATAATTACTCACATACCAGTTTAATATTTCAAAATACGCCACTACATAATCATCGATAGATTCATCGTTGGTAACATTATGATAATGATAACCATGTGCGGAAATGGTGTGGGGGTGTGTTTAGATTTGCAGTTTGGAAGTTATTATATGAAGTCTCAATAATTAGTTTCTAGTGTCTGGACAAACAGATTCTGCTTCTGATATATGAGAGATATTGAGGGGTCATAAAATCAAAGTTTGGATAAGAAGTTTCAAATGTGTTTAGAGTTGCATTTTGGAACTTACTCGCCCTTTTAACATAATTTGAGACACTTCTATTTCCATCTCACAAATCATCTCTATTTTCTTCGCAGAAATGTTTTCGTTTTAAGTTTTAACAAAATAATCAAAACTTGTCAAACTCTTAAACATCTAATTCTGGTGATTATAACAACTTCAAACAACAAAAGCACATACAAACACTATTTTCTATGGCATGTTTTATTACTACTAATTATCTGCTTCTGAAAGGGATTTCCTGCTTTAGCAGGTTTCCCTCAAAGTCAAGCTATACTATGATGAACAAGGCATAACCCTTTTCGTGGACATTTCCTATACTCCCGCTGTTTATCCAAGATGTTTATATAGGGGGGATTGAACATAGGTCCCTTTTGAGACTTTCCAAACAACCTACAGTAGGTCATCTTGGAATGGTTATTACAACTAATTATCTAATCTTGATTATTTGGTATCACATAATCACTTCCAGAATGCACATCCAAACACACCCTAACTGCAATTTGGGATACCATCATCTTATAATCCATTTTTCGAAAATATATTTCTTGTTTCTGTGAAACTATACTTCCAACAGTTGAGCTTACATAAGATGACATGTGATAAGTTTATAAAACATACCTCTGACTACCTCCAAAGCAACTGAGGGTATGTCTATTTGGTCTTCAACAAGCCTATATACGTCAACAAGCTACAAAGCACACACCCATGTAAGTTGGCAGCTACATACGATAGGAATCCAAGATAACTTGAGGTGGCAATTTCGACCCATTAACTTATAATTTATCAATGAATTGACTCCGATTATATTTTATATCTAACAGGTCAAACTAGTAAAACAAAAAAAACCGACAGGAAACTGGTCAGAAGTCGTCCAAATTGTATTTTTAAAGCATAAAACCTCCTAAATAATTTATTTTCAAAATATTATATTATTATAGGACAAAAAGTGTTTCGTGTCTTGACCCATTGCACAACCCTCCAATTTTTGCACTTCTAAAGATAATCATGAGGTTGTACATACCTCTTCAACATGAAGCTTAGAGTCTTCAGTTAATGCAAGAAGAAGCTTCCTGCGTATACCTTCATCAATCAGAATAAGACGAGCTCCATCTTTAATGGTATCTGTTAGATCCAGTTTCCTTTGAACCTGCAACCCTCTTGAACTTTGTCTGATCAAAAGTCCAAAAATGCAGCTATTAGTTTCCCAATCTTTAGCATACACGTGTCATTACTAATTTCTTTGTTTTCCTTTCAGGGATGAAAAGAAATGAAACAGATATGTACATACATGCATACATACACACACACACGCACACACGTGTTTATAAAATAGATACGCACGTGTTATTTCCTTGCAGTGCAGGGTTGCTGCTCATCTTTGTCACATTCTCTTTTGCCAACACAATTAAGTTTTCAAGTCGCTTCCATTGAAAAAGACCATCTTTGAAAAGAACCTAACACATGAAGGAAATAACTGATTATTGAAAAAAGAATGATATGAGTTTCAAGATTTTAAAATCGAAGAAAAGTGTTTAAGTGGCAGATAAATGTTTCCGTGCTAAAAGTTAAACTAACCTGTACCAAGCGTTCTCGAAGAGCCGGGTTTGGGTCCGTCAAAAGGCGCTTTGCAACATATGGATATGCAACCTAGTAAAGTGTTTCAGTAATTAATGTGTAGACTAATAGAAACATTTCTACAGACAATGAATAAATAAATGCCACAATCTTCCTCAAAAGTTTATAGGTTGTGATATTGTCACTACTTTTCAACATTTTAAGTAATTATTATCATATCAAAAGTTTACAGCTTTTCAAGATAAAGTCAAATGTAACACTTATTTTTGGAAGAATAATGCTACAATTAAGACAGGAACAGCATGGAATAATGCAGAACGAAAGATGGAGAGGGCAAATACTAGAAGCAGTTACCTCTAGAAATTTGAAATCTGGTTTCAGTGTGAAACAGATGCCTTCTTGAGTCAATAAAGAACGAATGACGAGAGAAAACCTTTCAGGGATCCGAATAGGGTATTGATAAACAAGTTGATTGAATTTTCCTGCATCAAAGTGAAGTTTTTCAAAAATGTATTAATTACATGATACAGATGTAGAGGTGCACAAAGCCCAGTTACAAAAGTCCCCAAAAAAGCCCAGGATTATAAGGTTGGGTCTTCGGCAGAAAAATTGGGCCTGATCGGGCTGGACCAGCCTAAGCTCGGGGCCTGGACTGGGCCTTTTTCCGTTATTCTCGTTTACATTTTTTTATTTTATTTAACAAAATTTAAAGTAACTTTGACAATATATTCAGGTTTATTAGTTTAGAACTGATTCTCAAATTATAACAATCAGATATAAATATTTATTTAAGATTGGTGCATTACTTATAGTTATAGATAAACAACAAATAGATTTTTATAAAAATATTCCTCAATACAAATTTTATTGATAATATGTTTAAAACCATATTTAAATAAACGATTAAAAATGGTTCAAGTTGGAACATTATGGATTTGCGAAACAAAGTTTTTCATTTTCATATAAAAGACTAAAAGTGAGGTTTGGAAATATTAAAAATTGCATTATTTATGATTTTTTGCATTGTAACAATTATTTTATAGAATTTGACATGTTCTCAAAGTACAGTATCATATAAATCTGTCATTATTACAATGTGTCTTCGACAAAGAAAAACTAGGGCTAATGTCATAAGGTAGCAATCTACTTCTCTCACTGGTCCACTTTGGTAAATATACTTTTGTTAGATGTGCTACTTTGGTAATTATAACCAGCTCAACCGCTTAAATTGTACTTTAAGGATCGTTTAGGTGGTTAGAATGTACTTAATGTCACTAAATAGTAACCTACTTTAATACTTTTCACTGTCCGTTTTGGTAATTATACTTTTTTTCCTATCCTATTTGGTAATTTGTGTATAACAAACTTTGTAAACAATATTGTTTAAATTCCAAATAGCATCCGGAATAGAAACTATAAATTAAATGTTATTATAAAAAATAATAATTTTTTAACTTACCAAATCTGATTGAAAAAAGAGTGTAATTACCAAAATGTTACGATAAGCAAATCAAGTTTCTATTTATGGACAGTAAAGATCAAATTGCCGTGTTTAGTATGTTGCAATCACCAAAAAATAGCAAATCATAATAAAGTATATGTTGCAATCACCAAAATCCAAATAAAGTATAACTACCAAAACGACATGGACCAGTGAGAAAAGTAGGATGCTATTTTATGATATTAGTGAAAAAACTATCCAATATGTGAGTAGAGGTTCCAAATATGTTAGCATAAAAATATAATTTTTAAATGATTAGCATAAAAAAAATATTTTTTAAAAGATTAGCATAAAAATATTATATAAGCATTATTTTGTAAAATAAATTATCAACGCTAATGACTTTTTCTTACTCCGGTGTACATATTAAATATTTACACTATCCTTTTTAGGGCTGGGCTACAGGCTTTTAAGGGAACAGCTGGCCTGGGCTTTAAGATAAACTTTAGAGCGTGAATTGAATTTTCATGCTAGAGACCAAGCTTTGTAGGACCAGGACCCATCCAGCTTTTACTGGATCGGGCTTGGGCTTTTTGTGTCAAATACTATAAACAAAATTTACCTGTAACACTTCTAAAATTAAAATCAGCTAGTCCTTTTCCGGCAGAGTTCTGCCAAATTGCTTCCAATGCCGGAATAATGGGGGAGACATCTGTTCCACTGGCAAGGAATCCAAGTCTTGTGAAATCATTTGCCATTTCAGCATAATCTTCATTTACAGCATGGACAACAGCATCTATCAGAATCTGTTTATTTAGCTGAACAGGGAGAAAGAACGACAAAATTGGTATTAAAACCACTGATAAAACCGTGGCAACATTAGAAGCAGGTTAAAAAAATATAGATCATATTTCACAAGAGAAAAAAAGTACCCACCTTGGCCTTACACTTATGTAACTTTGTATTAGTTCCTTGTGTAAGTGTTAAGTTAAAATTATAAAGTTCCTTTTTTTTAAGTTTATATAACATGAAAACTGTATCAATCTATGTTGTGTAAGGTGCTTTTAAATGGTATACAAGTTGCACAATAATTTTAACCCAAAACAAAGGATACATTACCTGGCTTAGCTGAGCAACATTCCCAAAATCCACATATGCAATACGCCCATCACGCATAGCAAAGATATTTCCAGGGTGAGGATCTCCATGAAACAACCCAAATTCTAGCAACTGCCTCAAAGCAGCACTAACGCCAACAGTCAAAAATCCATCTACATCTATACCAGCCTCCTTGATGGCCTGAGATAAATGGAAAAGATATAATTGGCATCAAACAGTATCTACTGGTTAATCTTTTCAGAATTATTATCATGCATAGTATTCAAACCTGTGGATCAGTGCACCGTATTCCATCAATCCATTCCATAACCAGAACACGTGAGCCAGAAAGCTGTCTGTAAGCCCTGGGAATTTTAACAGTAGGATCACCTTTGAAGTTCTCAAGAAAATCTTCAATATTGCGAGCTTCCTGATTATTGAAATTAACCAAAGAACTCAAGTTGTTAAAAAACTAATAATGTTTCAGGAAAAAGCGCATTCTAATTTACAATGCCTAAATCATCATACAGTACTTTTCTTCCCGAAAAAAATTATATTATATGAATACTACCAATGTATAATCAAGCTCCTCCAGAAGCTTCTCACCAAATTCATCAACAATAAGCTCTGCATTGCAACCCAACTTCTGTAGACTGATACCATTCAGAAATGAAGCAAGTGTTCGGAAAAGGAAAAGATCCCTGTATATTATAGGCTCTATTTCAGGCCTTTGGACCTGCATATATCATGTTAAGTAGTGAATCCAGCTATAAGTTAAAACAGTTACACAAATCATAGACCCATTAAACAAAAATGATATAATGGATTACACGAAGCTACACAATGTGGAAGATTAGCATTTTAAACCTTAATAGCAACATCCTCTCCTGATGCACGTAGAGTAGCTCGGTAAACTTGACCCAAACTTGCAGCTGCTATAGTCTCAGATGAAATTTTGCTGAAAACAGCTTCTAGAGGTTGACCCAACTCCTCTTCTATAATGTTGAAAGCAACCTAGAACGTTGTTAACCACTCAGACTTAATGGAAAAGAAAACCGATGTGGTATATAGAAAATGGGCTTGATGCCCAGACCAGATATATCAGCTAATTACCTGATTGGGGAAGGGAGGAACATCATCTTGAAGAATGCAAAGCTCATTCATATAATCTTCTCTAATAATATCAGGTCTGTTTGCAAGAACCTGTGGAAAATCACGATAGAGTAAATGTATAATAAAAAATAGAAACATAAGCCGCTTGAGAACAACAAGAACACATCAGACTAACACCACAATGCACCAAGCTAAGACTAAATTGTGTAACTGTGAATAAAAAATATCCATTCTCACACCCCCTTTCTTTCAGGGAATTGCTAAGATTGAATCAAGGAGTCTTGTTCATGAAAAAAGAATGGTAGCAAACAACAAAGAAATAATGTGAACAAATCATGATATGGTAAAGTAAATTTGAGACGAATTTTATAAGCAGTAGCAAACCTGGCCAGCTTTGATGAAAGAAGGCCCTAAATCACACAATAAATTCCTGAGCTGCCGAGCGCGAAAAGGAACAACTTCTTCATCCCGACCAACTAAGTAATCAAACACAAATCTGGTCCAGTAAAAACCCAACTTCCAAACAATCTCAACTCCTCTGCCAACCAGTGACAAAATCGCACCTCGTGATTCCAACACCTTACTCCTAACCTTCACCACCAATACACACAATCCATTCACATAATATCGAAAACAAAAGGAAAATTACCATTGATCCAAGACTATAAACAATAATTATAATAACTTGTGTAAAATGTGTACTCACATTTTCAGGGCTGTACTTCCGAAACGGAATACACACGCCACGCTCGATATCTAATTGCTCCAAAGCACTGCTGCTAGTAGAGGTCTTCGACGACAATTGCAACTCCTGTCCGCTGCGATTACCTCCGTTCACGGCACCACCACTACGAGCACGACCCGTCGATGCGGTCGCTACCGCCTTCACAACCTTCGAAACCTTCTTTTTTCCAGGGCTCCGATTACTTACAACAAGCGGAAACCGTGTCCTGTAAATTGTGGACACTCCAACAGACGTATAACAGCTGGAATTTAGAAATGGTGTATGTAGATGAAAACTAGTGCTAGTCGATTCCATGAATCGTGGTTCGGTGAAACAAAATTGAAGGAAAAGAAGCCCTAAAAACACGAAGTGAATGCAAAACTGTTGAGCTTGATTGAAAATTTTATGAGAGTTGAATGAGGTGAGATGATCATTCGGGAGTCTGAAGGTTGAACCGAAAGCCTATGGTTGGAGTTGGATAACAAGACTAGCAATGAAAGAGTACTAGCTAGCCACGTGTAAGCACAAGAATGGTTACAAACTCTGGGCAAGGGCCCACAAGCCCTTTTGTTCAAAGTTAAATGTCTGGTAACGATATACCGAAAGGAACATTAGTACAGTACAAAACTGGCCCCTAAATTAACTGCTCTTTAACAAACGAAGCCCCTAAATTACTTATCTCCTCACAATCTGAATTCGACACCCATTTGTGCTGATTTCGATTTTCGAACCTCAAAAAGACCGGCAATAAATGGGTCAAAAGTGTCATGAATCCAAAACGGGTCAAAAACGAATTGATACGAAAATAAATAGGTTGGGTTATGGTCAAACGTCAACCTGGCAACCCGAAAGTGACCAGTTTAAGGGTAAAACTATAACCTTATAAAAAAAAATTAATACGTAAAATTTAAATTTTAAAAAGATGATTGTGAATTCAAATAAGTGAGTGACATCTTAAGGCAATAAATCTGTCAAACAAAAGCACAAAACTCTTAAAAGTTAAAAAGTTAAAATAAATGATTTACAATTAAAACAATAGTAAGTCATTTTAGTAGTTATTATTTTGACTATATGATTTTGGTACTTTTATATTTAATTACTTAATAGATGGTATTTTAGTATTTTGAATCGATCCATAATGAATAATTTTAAATTATTCGGTTGTTTACTGACATTATTTATTGGTATTTGATAGAATAATAGTGTATTATAGTGTTTATTATATTCATTTATATAAATTGAATAAAAAAGTAAAATCCAATTTTGAATCAAACCGACACAAATACCGAATTTAAAGTTCAAATACAATTGGAATGAACATTGAATATTGAAGTTAGAATATAAACGAAAATTATTTTCGAAATTCTTACCAAAAGTTAGAAAATAAACATTTAATTTGAAAGATTTATTAAGAAAATCATTATTAAAACGGAAAACCATATTTGAAAATCGTACCTGAAAACAAAAAAAAATACTCGTCGATCACATCTGGTCTAAATGGTCGACACGAACCCGGCCCAAAACTGACACGAAAATAAATGAGTCAAAATTAGGTCAACACAAAACTAACTCAAACCCAATAACACGAACCCAACCCGAATTGACAGACTTATCTGAAGATAGATGGTTCGCTTTTCTCTAGTTCCTAGTGACCTTTTATAAATTTTTGTAAATTTTGGGGTCCAAATGTAAATTTTCCATCTTGCTATGACTTGGCGTCATTGTAGCCTCTCATCGGCGTATATCGCCGATGGCTGTGGCTCCACCACCACCACAATATCTTCGCAAACCTTACGTTCACCGCTATTGTCCTCCTTCGACATAATCTCTTCCCGGATCGGCGATGGCTTCTTCTCCTTCTTTCTCAGTGGTTTCTTCTCCTTCTTTCCTGGATCCACTAAATTTAGTACCACTAAACCCTAGACGGCAATGCCGTGGTATTTGTCATCTTCGAGGTCGCAATTACAGAGCCACTCGAAGTGTTATCACTGCTTCGATGTCGTTTCCGGCCCAGGAGGTATTTTCCTCGTCATCGCAGAGCCGGCCTAATGAACTTGCGGCTTCCCTTTTTTCCAAGGTTTTAACCAATTCAGCTATATCTTAGTTTTTGTTCCTTTAACATCTTTTTTAGGTTTTTGTGTTTGAATAAATTTGCTTCTTGCGATTTTCGAAGAGATTGTGTAATATTTGCAGAAAAGAGCAAACAATCTATTTATCTGGATCAAGTAATATTTGCAGAAAACAGTTTTACAAATCACATTTATGTATCAAACACATTATAGATTCAGTAGAGTTCAGCTATAGAGATTTCAAAAGCCTTACGTTCTCATTTCTGTTATGACTCCGACTTCCAAAAGGTATTCTTTTTCAAAAAAGGATATCTTTTGGAACACAGGTCACTGATGTGGTTTATTATCTTTAATTTTCTTATCACTCGGTGAACTTAGTTATATTTATATCTAAATTAGGTTATGCAAACAGATCGTGGAGTTACTCTGACAAGGGAACAACACATGCAAGTAGCTGAATTAACTGGCGAATTGAGTAAATATTGTGTAGATTCGCCTGTAACATGCCCTCTGATTTTTGGAGGTACATTGTTATGTGCTGGCTTATTTTCAATTTCTGTTTCTTGCCTTCTTTGTTTTACTACATTCTTGGCAGGCTTCTTATACATGTATTGCATAACAAATACCATTGGTTTGCGCACCACAAGCTTATTTAGGAAGTCTAAACTATACTCATTTCCAAAGGGGCGAGCCTTGTAGCAACCATGAACATTACTCCTTTGAGTCATTTCTAAGCAGAAGTCCATCGGTTCATGTCATTAAAAGCCTGATAGTCTAAAACAGTCTCTAAGAAGATTGCAAGGGAAGTATTTGTATAAATACTTTCCTCTCTACCCGCAAAGCTAAAGAGCCTCTGGTGCCCCAATAGTTGCCTCACTCTATCCCATTTTCGCTGTCAAAGCATTCCACTGCTGTTGTCATCAGGACAAAGTAATGAGTAGGGGAAGATTCAAGATGACGGTTAAATGTGGGTCCAAGTTCTTCGTAAGAATCTTCGCTAAAAGAGTAAATAAGTCAGTTTGGTCTTCATTTTAAAAAAGATATTGCAATTACACACTTCTCAAGCCTTTTGTGACCGAGAGAGTATTCATATGTGTCTGGCTCCTACTTAATACTCCAGTCATCATGGATCACTCACCCAAAGCACATCTGATTTATGTCCTTGAGTTACCATAAAACTTTTGTTAGTTATTGCTTTATTATTCTTCACAAATGTTCTCCAATTAATGAATTTCTATACAGAATGGGATGTGGTGTATTGTTCAAATCCTACATCACCTGGTGGAGGTTTCAGGAGTGGATTAGGACGCCTTGTTTTCAAGACAAAGGAAATGATTCAGGTTGTTGAGGCTCCTGATATTGTGAGAAACAAAGTATCTTTCTCCGCTCTTGGTTTCCTTGATGGAGAGGTCTCCTTAAAAGGTATGTCTCCATCTTTGAAATAAATAATTATCTTAAAATTATTTTCTTAGGAGTAAATCCAGAAGCCAATAAGAAATAGCTCAGACTATAATTATGCAATCAAATGCTATGATTAATGAGAACATCCAAAAATTTATTTCATAAGTTTTGGAAGACGAAGAAACCAGTGCTTTTACAGTTACTTGGAGAACTTTACTTGGTGTTCTAAGATTGTTGCTTTCCATTTTTTCTGAACTCACTGAGGTCTGGAGTACAGATAAGCCTGTTAGTTCTTAAAAACCAAAAAGTGTAATCGAGTTTTCAAGCCACCTACTCAAAGTTTTATTGCCAAATGACCATTGTACTTGCTAAAATGAAGAAAAAGAAAGAAAAAAGAAAAGAAGAAGAAAACACTATAGTATGTCCAAGTGGATGTCCCTAACCATGTATTGTAGGTCATTGCAAACTATGGAAATTGTCTAAAGTCTCTTACTTTTGGTTTGCTTTAGTGTTCTTTTAAGTGTTTTTGTTAAAACGTTGGTTAGTTTGCAATCCAACGACATCTACAGTGGTTGGAGAACTGATTCACTTGATCCAAAAAAATTAATGAATTCGTTTACAAATTTGTGACCCTCATTCTGTTTCTTGAGATATCAATGGGTTCTAGAGTCTTTCTAGGTACGGTAAAGATTCATATCGATTTTGAATTTCGAAATTACATCATTAAATTGTGTGTCAAAATTTGTCAAAATGTAAAGAATTATTTGGAATTTGTAAACTACATTATTTGACATGATGTCAAATGATACTTTTTTAAATGGAGGGTATTTTATAGGGCCAACGCTATAAATATCATGTTTTAGAGCCAACTTCATAGCACATAAACTGAAGTAACCCAAATGCTTCTCGTTCACTTGTCGTTTTAGCAATCTAACATTTTTATCTATGTGAACCTTTTTGTATGTTGCAAGGATATGCAACTATAAGGCCTGTTTACCTATATAGACAGGCTTCTCATAGATTGGATAACAATAATGATATAGACAAGCCATATCTTAAGGACCTGAAAATTGAAAATGTTAAATGAATGATAAGAATAGGACCTTAACTTCTCTTCACATCAACTAAATGAAACTCACAAATCCAATCTGCTATCACTTAATAGTATCTTCATTATTTTTCGTACCTTTGTAAAGGAGACCCATTATTCTATTCCCACTACTCTGCATCTTTGTTTCTTCTCATGTCTTATAAATATGAGCAACAGAATGAAAATGCTAAACAAAGAGTAAGGAAGGACGGTAACCTTTTCTCTACTAGATATTGACAACAGTTATAGACTTGTGTTCAAGTTTGATGTTTTGATTATTTACTTTGACATATTCACCGACTAGTTTCCATGTTTTTTTTCTTTATGTAGGGAAATTGATAGTTCTAGATGAGAAATGGATTAAGGTGGTGTTTGAGCCACCCGAACTTAAGCTAGGATCGGTAGAATTTCAGTTTGGCAGTGAGAGTGAGGTGCAGCTTGAGATTACATATATTGATGATAAGTTGAGGTTAGGAAAGGGCTCTCGAGGATCTGTGTTTGTTTTCCAAAGGCGAAAATCGATTGTGTAGAGGACAAGGCACTCTTTATCCAACGACGTAATTTTTGGCCTGATTCATTTATGTTGTATCGTATATTGTATATAAGAATAGCAATAATATATTGAAACCTTCATCTTGTCTAACTGTATCTTGCTGTTGAAGCTGCTACCACGTTATGTTCATGACGTGTTTCTTTGAATCCAAGTAACTAAATATGGTAAAACACTATTTTTGGCAAGTTTTGTACCTTGGTACCACTAGGCTATAAGCCCATCTAGTAATACACAGCTTAATGAGCCAACCCTTATCTGCCAGGTTAAAAATGTTGTAGAACTATATACATTCTTTACCTAGGTCATCATGTTTTTGGTCGGTTTTGACATTGTTTTAGTCATCCCAGCCCAAGTTTGTAAAGTTACAACAACAACAACAAAGTAAGTTTCACACGTTAAGGATATACGAATAAAGATTAATGAAAAATAAGGAATAAGACTCAAATTAGGAGTTTGTTGATAAGAGTTTTGCCTCCATTGTCTTCGTAATCTTCCTTTAATAGACTTCAACATGCACAAGCTCTTCTATATTTGCATGATAGATATTCGACATTTCAAGAGTTGTGCCACCATCGTCTTCGTTAATGACAAATCACTGTTTCGTAGAAATAACTTCCCATAACTTTTTATTATGTTTTATGACTTTTATAAATTTATTTAACGAGGTAATTGTACCCCGCACGTTGCGGCGAGAGTTTAAAACATGTTTGTCATGTACTAAAAGTCTAGTTCGACTTACATAAGTAAGTGATTCAATATCTTATAACAAAACGGAACTCATATATCATTATTTAGTGTTGTGTGGGAGTTTTAAGCGTCTATGTTGTTTGCATACGATGTAAAAATTATAAAAGTTGATTGTATTATTTTTTTAAAAAACAAGGTTTGTTGTATATAATGATAACTAAGAAAAGAGTTTATTGTATTTTCATTTGGTTTGCCCTTATTATTATTATTAAAAAAATGTGACAGTATATGGTTTATGAAACAAAAACGGATGAACAAAATATAAAACTAACATTCGTACATAAAAAGATTAGAAACAAATGAAGTCTTATTTCTAATAATGAAAATTTTTAATTAAAGTCATAAGAGAAGGAAAAAAACTCGAAAGTATTTTAAATTTTTCATCCAAAATATAAGAGTCATACTTGAAATTAAAAGAATGGCGTGTTCTATTCTGAATGAGAAAATGGCATAGAAGACATTAGTTTTTTCGATTATAATTAGTAAGTCTCTAATCAAATGTTGCAAAGAAAAATAGATTTTATACCCTATAAAATGTATTTTTTTTAGTGTTACGATTTTGACATGTACGTTTTTTAGATAAATATTTGGTTATGATAAAATTTATATCGAATGTAAATAATTTTGAGATACTTACAACTATATATTTATATTTATACGGAACGCTATATATTAAAACTTAGAAGGAAAATAATAAAAAAAACATGTGAAAAGTTAATTATTATAATAAAATAATTTAAATGTGTCTGCAATTTTGTACGAATGCTATAGCAGAAAAGTAAACAACATATATCACCTCAAAAGTGAAAATGACAAAATCAACTAAGGCAAGAATCGAACTCTAGACCAAAAATATAAAGTTCAGATGACCAATTACTTGGACCAAGAAGAAAACCTTACATTTTATCCTTCCAGTATTTATATAACAGATATTAAAATAGGTGCAAAAAATGATAAAAAATCATTTTTTATTATCCTGATAAATGTTAAGTATATATATAATTTGTATTTACTAATTGTTATTATTATTATTACTACTACTACTACTATTACTGCTAGCTTAATACCTCGTGTATAAACATGGGGATGATTAAAGTAATTTTAAATATTTCTAGTGTTAAACAGTACAAACATGTATAATGAAACAATTGTAAAACATACAAAAAGTATTAACAAACTAAAAAACGAAAATAAAGGCATTTGAGAAAATAAAGTGAAATGATTTGATTAAGGTTATAATTATATATTTTAGTGTTAAGTAAATAACCTAAAAAATAAAAATCTTGAACAATATCCAAGATTTAACGTTTTTTACGTAAAAACAACTAATTTTAAAGGTGTTTGAGAAAATAAAGGGACATAATTGGTGAAAAAAATTCTAAAAACAGGATGATGACATTATAATCATATTATTTTAATATATATTAAAGATTTAATATATATTATTAGAGTTAATATAATCATATTATATTATTAGATTTAATATATAATATATTAGATTTAATATATATATTTAATCATATTATATAATCATATTATTATTATTAGAGTTAATTACATTTTTTTCCCTGTGGTTTATATGAAATTACAGATTTAGTCCTTGTGCTTTAAAAATTACGACATTGATCCCTATGGTTTACATATTGTTTCAATGTTAGTCCAAATCCACTTAAAAAGACTAAAATACCCCCTCTTTCTTAATTTATTCTTTTATTTTTAAGTTTTATTCATTTAAATGTTATTAATATATAATTAAATAATAATAAATGACTAATTATTGTA
>JAUEJL010000005.1:123303-133822 GCA_032274825.1 Drosophyllum lusitanicum | reverse complement strand
ATTTATATAAGTGAATAAAAAAGTAAAATCAAAATTTGAATCAAACCGAAATAAATACCGAATTTGAAGTTCGAATAGATTATTGAAGTTAGAATATAAACGAAAATCATTTTAGAAATTCTTACCGAAAATTAGAAAACAAATATGGAATTTGAAATATTGATAAAGAAAATTGTAGTTGAAACGAAAAACCATATTCGAAAACAGAAAAAAATCTCGTCAATGGCATTTGGCCTAAATGGGTCGGCGTAAAGGTCGACACGAACCCAACACGAAAAAACTGACACGACTGAACCTGACCCGAAAATAAATGGGTCTGGGTCAACACGAACTGACCCAAACCTGAATAACACGAACCCGACCGAATTGACAGCCTTAAGAAAAACTATATAAAATAAGTCAATTACATTTGTTTATGAGACCATAAACGTAAAAGGTATAGTTTAGGTCCTGTGTATTTAGCCCAGCGGTATCAGATGTTTAGGGTGATCCCCAAGGTCCAGAGTTCAAGTCCCATAGTGGACAAGGTGTAGTTTAGGTCCTTAGGAGAAGTAGTGGGTAGGTGAACTTCGAGCATCTTTCCTTCTATATGCAATTTGTAAACTATATTTTTCTAATCCCTTAACTTCAAAGCCTTAACTGGCATGTTGTATGTTCTTCAATCTGAGCTTTATACCAACTTTACACCTATGGCTTTGGCTCCCTTTCAACCAAGCTCATTGTGTTTTTTTCTAAATTGACATTAATTTATATCCAGTGCCTCTTTTCACTACATCTTCAAAAATTATAAATTCAAAATTTTCCATCATCTCCATAACAGCAACAAGTTCATCTTCGATGTTATCTATGTCTCACAATGAACATAGTCATCCATCCATCTTAGTGGATGTGTGATTCTTTTATTTTTTATGCTGGATACATCGTTATCTTTAATGTCGCCTTCATTTGCCTTATAAATCCATCTTGTGATTGAGTTTAACTGTTCCACAGTGTCATGGTATTCTTCATCTCCCTATTGTAGTTGTATTGACACCACAACCGTATGAGTCTCACTCACATGCTGTTAATATTCTTAGAAAACATTCCTAGTTTCCTACTAACCAAAATCTGAGGCTTTACTTTATCTTAACAAAGCACACTTAATGTTTCCATCATTAGCTCAGCCTTACTCTTGTTAGGCAAATGTGCATGTGCATAACAACCAAGCACACAAAAGTGTGACGCCGTTGATGCTTTGGTTCCAAACCAAGCCTCCTCACTTGTTACATTGTTACGAGCTGCATTTAAACATCCCTTTGAGATGTAATTACTCTAATTAATTGTTACAGCCCAAAACATCTTTGAAATATTCATCATATGATAACATATCTCACACCATATTTAGCAACTTGTGTTTTTATGCACAAGAACTCCGTCTTGCTATGGCGTATAAGAAGTTATAAGTTGCCTTTAAATCCTATTTTCTTCACACAGGTCCTTGAATGCTAATATGCTATTAGGGTAAATTTTTCTCCTCTCTTTGTATGCAAACTTAATGGAGAAACCATACACTTTCTCTACCATCCTTTTGAAGCATAATAAATGGTGTAATGACTCCAATTTTCAGCTAATAAATACATCTATTATTTTCTAGTATAGCAGTCAATGAAGGATACTATGTACCTTTTCTTACTATTTGAGGCATGAGTGATGGGCCCACAAATGTCTGCATGAATCATTTCTAATGCATCATATGCTCTCTATTGTTTGGAAAGCACTCACAATGATGATTTGCAACGAGAAAATCTCTCAATACTTCAACAACCTTCTCAACTGGTGGCAAGCCTTGAACCATTTGCCTTGTTTTCATGGTCTTTAAACTAGTGTAGTTTACATGACTGTATCGCGTAATGCAAAAACTTCATGAACTCCTGCTCCTTTGTGATAAATATTTATCCTTCTTGTCTTCTTGTGAATAGGGTAAACATCATCTGCGTACTTATTGACGTCTCAATGATCAGACTTTGCGGGTAACTAGATCTTACATTCCCCACCCTCGATCAAGATTCCGGCACCCTTCTCTTGTTGTTGACAAAGGCTGCTCATATTGTATAGATATACTCTAGGTCACAAATATCTTAAGCATTAGATCTAAAACATAAATCCGAAATATCATGAATCTCAATGACCAAGAATTAGTAATTGACACAGTAAGTAAGAAAGAGAGGTTTTAGTTTTATTGGTTATAGCTTTCCGCATGAATCTTCCACAAGGAATTTTGCAACTTGCAAGATTCAATAATGGAGACTTCCTTTTTGTGTGTAAATCTTGATGGTTAAAGATATTTGTTAAAAAAAAGACATTCATAACCAAAACAAACTAGTAAGTAAAGGTCATGATTCAACTCAAAATAAACTTGCATGCTTAATAAATGAATATTGTTTGAAACCATCAAACATGTAGCTACGATAATATGTAAATGACTTATAAATTCAAGTCCATACGATAATATTTTGAGTCTAGTTAAAAAAAGTTTAAACATAATGTTTAGTGACGATGTTCAGAACTTTTAAGTCTATAAAAAATGGGCTTAGTCATCTTTGTTTACAAGTAAAAAAAGATCGAGCTCAAGTTGTTAACTAGATTACACATGTGGCTCTTATTTTGTTATCTAGATTACACATGTGGCTCTTATTTTAATGTCGGTTTTAGTTTTACACTTTTTCTTTGGTTAACCAGTTTCGACTCTTTGAACCTAGGTTTGTACAACCCTAATCATTTTGGCACTTATAACTAGGGATGAGCAAAAAAACCCGTTTGGTCCGAACCAACCTGGACCGGTTTACACATTTACCAACCTGGACCGGTTTACACATTTTGTGTTGGTTCACGGTTCCTATATTTTTCATATTTCGATTTTCGATTCCACCGGGTTCAGTTTTTTACACGAAACTGCTGAAACCGAATCGGAACTAGAACCGATTAGGAACAAACGGTTCAGTTCTTACGTTGGGGCATTTTTTGTTTCGGTTTTTTCAGGTTTGGTTTTGAAACCGCGATCATCCCTACTTGTAACGATAGGCTTCCAAGTAGGGTATACAAGCATAGAGTAAGTGGTATACGGATGGTCGTCTGATTGTGCAACCAGGTTTATTTTGAGAATCAAGCTAATTATGCCCCTTGGTTTTTGGTTCAAGTACATTCTGCCCCTTATACTTTGTACCACGTACGAAATTCAGCCCCTCAAATCGGTGCAATTGCAACTCATTACCTCCGTTTGTAAATACGCCGCGCTTTCAAGTAATATCCCTCAGTTATGAATTAGGTCATTTTTTCGTACCTTTTACCCTCCATTTCCGCCAATTTCTTCTCAAGAAAAGTTTTGCAGCAGCAACAACAGAAGATAAAATCATCTGGGTTTAGGGTTTAGCAATATTGATTTGACGATTTGACGGCCATTTTAGGCGGATTAGAAGGTAACATGCATTCATTTTCTCCACTCTTCGCTTTTATAAGTTTTATGTGCTTTCTTTTGTTGTTTTTTCTGCTAGAAAGTAGGTTATAAAGCTGATAATTAGGGTTTATAAACTTCAATGCGAGTCAAAGATTGTGTTACTCTCTCTGCCCCAATAAAATGAGTATTTCCACCTGTTTACGAGCATTTTATACGACAGTAGGATTTCTCCTGCATATATTAAGAGGCGACTTCGAGTTATATAGGAAAATGAAGATGAGGATGTGGATTGGGATTTTGATTGAATGAAATAAAAAACTATAGTAAGCTAAAGAATGCCAACAACCAGATGAATTATAGCAGCTGTAGAGTCTCGCAACTAGAAACTAACAAATAAAAAGAGCATAACGATCAGGATTAGATGCATGTAAAATACAAGTTTTAGTTGTTCTTTATGATTTCAATTTATGTACGAGCACAAGAATTATGCTTTTGATTTCCATTTATATCATATTGTTTGGACTTTTAGTGCAGTATATCATGTGCTTTCAATGAATACATGTTTAAGTTTGTATATTCTTATATCATGGCAGTCTGAAATTTTCTTTTAACAACTCTGTCAATCAACCTTAGAGAAGTTTAATTTGTATTAATAATAGTTAGCCAAGAGATGGAGAATGCTACTAGTGTCGAGAAACGCAAACTACCTGAAGGAAACTCGGGGGCAGTGGATACTGAAATAAATAACCAAGAGTCAGCATCAAAGAAACAACGGGTTGTGGCACGAACTTGTGTGCATGAGGTGGCAGTTCCAAGTGGGTATGCTTCCAGTAAGGATGAAACAATCCATGGGACATTATCAGATCCAGTTTATAATGGAAAGATGGCTAAAACCTACCCGTTTGTTCTTGACCCATTTCAGCAAATATCCGTTTCTTGTTTGGAGCGTAAAGAATCAGTTCTAGTATCGGCACATACATCAGCAGGGAAAACTGCTGTTGCAGAGTATGCAATTGCTATGTCTTTTAGAGACAAACAAAGGGTCATCTATACATCTCCATTGAAAGCTTTAAGCAATCAGAAATACAGAGAATTGAGTCAGGAGTTTTCTGATGTCGGTTTGATGACTGGTGATGTCACGCTCTCTCCAAATGCAAGTTGCCTTGTCATGACTACCGAGATTCTTAGAGGAATGCTTTACAGAGGATCTGAGGTGTTAAAAGAAGTTGCATGGGTTATATTTGATGAGATTCACTACATGAAAGACCGTGAACGAGGGGTAGTTTGGGAAGAAAGTATCATATTTTTGCCTCCAGCTATCAAGATGGTTTTTCTTTCTGCAACCATGTCGAACGCTACCGAGTTTGCAGAATGGATATGCAACATACATAAACAGCCTTGTCATGTGGTCTACACTGATTTTAGACCTACACCTCTGCAGCATTACGTGTTCCCCATGGGTGGCTCAGGATTATATCTTGTAGTGGATGAAAATGAGCAATTTAGAGAGGATAATTTCTTGAAGCTGCAAGACACTTTCTCAAAGCAGAAACAAATTGGTGCAAATCTAAGCGGAAACAATAAATCAGGTGGAAGAATTGCTAAAGGAGGAAATGCTTCTGGGGGATCTGATATATACAAAATTGTCAAGGTGCTTCTTTCTGTCTTCTGTTGATTCACTTTAGTAAGGAACTTGTGAGATTCAGTATATATTTTTTAAGGAGTGTTTGGATAATATGTTGTAAAATTGATTATTTGATTATTGCGACCAGAAGCTGTAATAATCGGTTTTTAGTGTTTGGACAGTGATCCTGATTATCTGACTATTTAGGGGTCATATAAGCAATATTGATAATGAGTTTCATACGTTCTGCAACAAAAGTAATTGTTTAAGAAATATGAAGATTTAACTCATATATTCATTGTCAGCAATATTATTTATAATATAATTGTTGGAACTTGGAATTATATTGGATAGATTTTTGAAAGAATTTGTTGACAGGTAATTTATAAAAGAATTAGTTAATAAAAAAACATGTCATATTCTGAGTGTGAATATTTCAGCAACATTTAGAATGTCCTTTTGGTCATTTTATCATGCAACACATTCTATTACGACTAATTATCTGATCGTGATTATTCAATATCACATAATCAGTTTCAAAATGCACATCCGAACGCCCCCTCATTATTTCTCATCTTAAGCCGTCTAATTTTGTAATTTTTTCTATCGTGTAAGAACAATCACTAATTCTCATGAAAGCTTCTTTATGATTCAGATGATCATGGAAAGAAAATTCCAACCAGTTATTATCTTCAGCTTTAGCAGAAGAGAGTGTGAGCAACACGCTATGTCAATGGCCAAGCTTGATTTCAATAGCCAGGAAGAGAAAGATGTGGTAGAGCAAGTCTTTAAAAATGCCATATTATGCCTGAGTGAGGAAGACAGAAATCTTCCAGCAATTGAGTTGATGTTGCCTCTATTGCAACGAGGCATTGCTGTTCATCATTCTGGTCTTCTTCCTATTATCAAGGAACTGGTAGAACTCTTATTCCAAGAAGGCCTTGTAAAAGCACTTTTTGCCACAGAGACAGTAAGTTATATATCTTTTTCCGGAAGATTGTTTTCAAAATCTTATTTTGGATCATGTTAATATGTTTCAATTGGATGAATGTGAAACAGTTTGCTATGGGATTAAATATGCCTGCAAAAACAGTTGTTTTTACTAGTGTTAGGAAATGGGATGGTGACAGCCATCGGTATGTGGGATCTGGTGAGTATATTCAGGTGAGTATCGTAAGTTTATATTGACAAAATAAATATGTGAACTTTTCGTTGCAATACACATCTTACTTTGTTCTTGTGTATTTTTTCTTTTAGATGAGTGGAAGAGCTGGACGCCGTGGCAAAGATGAACGTGGTATATGTATTATAATGATTGATGAACAGGTATCAGTCTCTACCTTTAAGATTTATCTTATTTTCATTAAATCATCTTATTATAAATTGGGTTGTCAGACCATCGAGAAATAATTAATTAAAAACAAATGTTTTATCTGTTGGCATTTGAGGCATATAGCATCTGAATGAAATAATTAATAGTAAATTATATATTCCTTTTAGATGGAGATGAATACTCTCAAGGATATGGTCTTAGGGAAACCAGCTCCACTGGTCAGTACTTTCAGGCTGAGCTACTACTCAATATTGAACTTAATGAGACGTGCTGAGGGTCAATTTACAGCAGAGCATGTTATCAGACATTCTTTTCACCAGTTTCAGTACGAAAAGGTTTTCTTCTGACCCAACTAATTAGCAACGTTATCTAACTTACTATTAATTAATCTTATTAATATAATAGCTTCTAACATATGGTTTTAGACATTGCCTGATATAGGGAAAAAGGTTGCCACACTAGAAGAGGAAGTAGCTAAGCTTGATGCTTCTGGGGAGGTAACTATAAATTTGATTGAAAGTAGTCTTTTAGTTTTGAAATGCATAATTACGAATTTGTTTGTTGCTTAATTTTACTTTCTAGGCGGATGTTGCCGAATATCATAAGCTGAAGCTTGAAATCTCTGAACTTGAGAAGAAGATGATGGCTGAAATAACAAGGCCAGAGAGAGCTTTGTATTTTCTTCTTCCTGGTAGACTGGTATGTGGTGTGATAGATGCTTCCTTTTTCATTATATATATGCAATTATGCTAATCAACATAGCGGTTGTCGATAGATTTTTAATTTTCTCTACTTGCAATTCAGTATCTTAAGTTTCTGTTCAGCCCATGCATGCAATATCCATGTTATACCTACCTTACTAGATTGCTATTTATTTCAATGTCTGTTCGTTTCATGCTTGTCACAGAGGTGGCAAACTGGGCGGGTTGGGTTTTGGGTCAAAGTAGAGAATATGTAAAAATGGGTTAAAATCGGTGGGGACAGGTTGGGTCATCCCACAAACACTTTTTGTCCCTTTTCTTCCTTTTAATTTTTGTATAAACAGTTAATGTACTAATATTATTACAAGAATTATATCACTTTAATAAAGGCCTATTTTTTTAATAAAGAGATTTAGGAGGAGGTATGCATTGTAATTTCACACCCTGTATAAACCCATGGCATTCATAAGAATATGGTTCATAATTGCCATCTTTAGCCAAAGATCAAATTTTGATGCTCTTACTGGCTTTTTGACTTTTTTGTACCTCTTGTTTATCCACTTAATGCAGGTTAAGGTTAGAGAGGGTGGAACAGATTGGGGGTGGGGGGTTGTTGTCAATGTGGTGAAGAAACCTACCCCACCACCACTAGGCTCGTTGCCTCCTACATCACGTGGTAGTAGCAGCTATATAGTAGACACTTTGCTTCATTGTTCTATTGGTTCAAGCGAAAGTGGATCTCGTCCTAGGCCTTGTCCACCACGTTCTGGACAGAAGGGCGAAATGCATGTGGTAATGGTTAATTCATTTTGTTGGCATTCATGTGATTGGAAATGGTCTTACAATGAGCAATTGAATATTCTTATTTACTCATGGTAAAAATGTTATTTTATCTTGTTGTACAAGGGTCTAATCCTATTAGAAAATAAGTAACCAGCTTTTTCCTAGTTCAACATTAAAGTAACCATGTTGTTGGTCAAAGTGATGACTTGGCAGTAACTTTGACCATGTTGACTTCTTTCTGACTGGTGTTGAAAAACAACTACCTGCTGTTAAGGTTAAAGATTACCTTGGATCAAACATTTTGGAAGTTTGAGGCAAACAAACTATGTTACGCTATTATACATTGGTTTTTGACCCAAGAGTTATATATGATGATGTAAACTAAAAACCTTTTACAGGTTCCTGTCCAATTACCCTTAATATCAGCATTGAGCAAACTTAGAATATCAATTCCTTCTGATCTCCGTCCAATTGAAGCACGGCAAAGTATACTGTTGGCAGTACAGGAGCTTGAAAAACGTTTTCCTCAAGGTCTTCCAAAACTTAATCCTGTCAAGGTACATATTAGCTTCTTTATATTTAATCATATACTGCGTTGGAATTCTTGATGTGCATACTAAATCTGCAGTGAGAATTTTGTTTCCTTTGATTATGTTTTTCTAATGATTTTACATTTACATAAGTGTTAGAAAGTAATTTCTTCTATTTAATGTAAGTAATTAATCTTTAGTACATGTTTTTTATTTACTTATTTATTTTCTGGGCAGGATATGGGCATAGAGGAACCTGAATTTGTCGACCTTGTAAACCAGATTGAGAAACTAGAACTACAATTGCTTTCTCACCCATTAAACAAGGTTTGGTCGACTAGTCAGGATTTTTTTATATAATGTTGCTTTGAAATTCTAGAGTGAACAGAACACATACTTATTGCTATGAAATATTTGTATTTTTCAGTCTCAAGATGAAAATCAGATCCAATGTTTCAAGAGGAAAGCAGAAGTGAATCATGAAATTCAACAACTGAAAACAAAAATGCGTGATTCACAGGTAATTTACATATGCCTTCAACATATCTCAGTGGATATTTTCTATTTATTTATAGCATATATGGTTCCTTTTTTCTTTTTAAGTTTATCTTACATTGGCTACATGTCACATTCTCTTGTTTTGTATCTTAAGAAAATAATTTCATAAACACGGATACGCCTTAATGCAGCTTCAAAAATTCCGTGATGAGCTTAAGAACCGATCACGGGTTCTAAAGAAACTTGGACATATTGATGCTGAAGGAATAGTGCAAGTGAAGGGACGTGCAGCATGCTTGATTGACACAGGAGATGAACTCTTAGTCACCGAGTTGATGTTTAATGGTCATAAAACACATTAGTTTCTTATATAGTGTTTAAAGTTGGCTACATGATGTAGATTCTGATATATTATTATCATTTATTTATCAGGTACCTTCAATGATCTCGATCATCATCAAATTGCAGCTCTTGCAAGTTGCTTTATTCCAGGAGACAAATCTAGTGAACAAATACATTTAAGATCAGAGCTTGCTAAACCATTACAACAGCTTCAAGATAGTGCACGTAGAATTGCAGAGGTGAGTCAACTTTCATTATTGTCCTTCAACTCTGGAGTTTATGATTAATCTCAAAGTTACTATGCTAAATGTGCAGATACAACATGAATGCAAATTGGAAGTTAATGTGGATGAGTACGTGGAAGCAGCTGTTAGACCATTCTTGATGGATGTCATATATTGTTGGTCAAAGGTAAGACTGCTTTCTTCCATATCTAACAATTGTTTTTATGCGTTATTCTATGGAATTCTCGCTCTTATATCATGTCGATTAAGCCAGACTGGATTGAATTGTTGCATAAAATTTAACTAAAATGGCTCCTATAGTACTTTTTTAATGTTACTTTGCTAGATGTTCTAGCATGTTTTCAAGTGCTGTATTAAAGTATAAGAAGTCAAGAAATATGATATTATGATTGCCAATTTTCTTAACGTACATCCTTTAATTCTTGAGAGCTTTCTTATCGAACAGGAACTATACCTTGGTTTAAAAAAGCGCAAAAAAGCGCCGCTTTAAGCGCTAAAGCAATGGGGCTAGGCGCTTCATAATCACCTAAGCGCTACGATTACCGAATTCGCCAAAAAGCGGTTGCTTTTTCCCGCTTAAGTTGAAGCGCAAAGCGGTGCTTAAGCGCGCTTTATGTATTTTTTTTTTAGGCTTTTTAATGGGCTTTGGATTTTAGATTAGTGTACGGTTGGGTATTAGTGTATGGGCTTAGGATAGGAAATCGAAGGGCCATAACAAAGAAACGGAAACGTCAATCAGAACTCACGACTTCACAGCGCCCTAAGCAGTAAAATTGAAACGTCAAATCGTCAATCGGTCTTCTACTCTTCTTCGCCGTTCTTCAGTTTTCAGAGAGTAAATACATAATCGATTGATCAATTCCCACTATGATACTAGTAGCAAATCGATTGATCGATTCCCACTCTTTTCTAGTGATGAGGGAGATCGTGTTGTCCAAGTTGATGATGATGACGACGACGATTTAGAGGATTTTTAGTGATGAGGAATGAGGATTTAGGAAGATACTTTTGTTAATCTCACTTTAGTTCC